>JAOTAY010051622.1:0-19822 GCA_025629805.1 Erythroxylum baracoense
ACTTATCTTCCCTTCTTTCTTTCCCTTGATATTACTTCATATTTTTCGGAATGGGCAATAAATAAAAATGTAATCGACTCAATGAGAAAAATGAAGTTGTGTTGGAGCTTCTAAGAAAACCAACTCCTCTCTCGTTGAAGCAGGTGGGGGTTTTTTTGTATTTTCATTGTTAATTTTCTTTCATAGGTCAAGTTTAAAGTTTTCTGTATTTCTGCCTCATTTCTCCATCATAATTATGAATACTTCCTTTTCAATTTTAATGTTTGACATCAAATTTTTTATTTGCAATCCAAATGTTCAATTTCAGATAAAAGCCTATCATGTTTCTACTGTCTCTTTCTTCAAGGTTATATTATTACTGGAGGGAATAGCTATTGCCATTAATGTTATGTTCTACCTAATCATAGGAGACATTCTGCAATGATGCTTTTGTTGGATGATTTTTGAGAGCTAAAGGTGATAATGTGAAGAAGGCTGCAAAGAGTTTAAGGGCTTGCCTTTTTTTGGAGAGATAACATAGAGATTGGTATTGTAATAACAACCTCCATTACCATATGATTAGTACCACCAAATTTTGTAGATAAGTTTTTTCTTACTCTTTTCCTATTACTTCTCAGTCTTTTGTTTTTTATAATCATTCATTTTCCTTTTTGTTCTATTAGCCATGAGTTCAAAATAAAGAACAAACGTTAGCTTAAAATTTATCAATCACTCTATTTTTTAGTTACTTTTTGTTTTCTAATTCTTATTTTTTCAATGTAAAAAACTTTATAGCAGATGAATTTTCTACTGAGCTTTGTAAAAGGAGTCGCCTATATAGCTGGTGATGATGAAGAATTAAGACCTATTTTGGTTACTTTCGAATCCACCGTTTCCCTCTTATATCACTCTCTGCATTTTTTCTAACTGAAAGAAAAAAAGAAACAGTACTTTGCATTTGTTACACATATACTTCTTCCAAGGCTTTTACTATTCCTTTATTCCCATCAGTTACAGATTTTTTGTGTTAAACAAGACTATCGGAAGTTGCATTCGCAAAAGCTGTTAATGACTTTATCAACTTTTAGATCCTACCTCCATTTCCATTTCCTTTTTGCTTCTTAATTCATTATATCAAAAATCTATCTTTTGCTTTATTTTCTATAGATTCACACACTTCCTCGTGTTTACTTTGGAGGTGGTCGTTTCAACAATACTAAAAAACGTCGTATAATTTATACTCCTCTTCAATGCAAGTATGTCCATTTCTTCCAAATTTTTGTTAATAACCTATAAAAGTTTAGGGACATGTAACACTTTTTGCTCTGGTAAAAATGCAAGATCTTAAACTCATAGCTCGACTATATTCCCATGCAATGTCTGAACCACCTCTTGCTGTCACGTTTTCATTTTCCATTATTACACGTGAAAGAGTTAATGGACTTAATTATTGATGGATTTTTTTGATTTTTATAATATTTCTTGTACAAGATTTCATACTGTACCAATTTTAACCTTTAGATGTTATAAAAGTGACCTTCTTGCTTGATTTACACATAAATGTTCTACTCGATGAATTGTTAAAACAATAGTTTGCATAGAAAATTTCACGTTTTTAATATGCTCAATTGGATCATAATGACATAAAATCATCTTTTTCTTTCTTCTAAAGTTGTATTCACCTCAGTAGCATATTACAATCATATATAGTCTATTATTGACCTCTATCTTTACCTTTTAAAATCTTTACATTCATAAAATATGTTGTGTCCATAATACAATTAATATTATCGCCTAATTTCTTGATTTCTTGAAAGCCTTATAATTGGATTTAAATTAATAACTGGGTGTGGGTGTAGCACTAGCATTTGTTTTCTTATAGTTTATTCATCTTACCTTCCCAAGCTTCTTTAGGTCTGCTTCAGCTTTTACGAATCTTTTACTGCTAACACGGAGAATTATGGGAGAGTATTACCTATGTAGGCTTTACAAGGCTTTTGTAATGGACCCACCATCTCTATTTTCTTATCTGTGGAAGGTAAAATTCAAATTTATCTCGTTAATTCTTCGATCTTTTAATGTCATCTTATTCTCTACCATAAATAACTCAAAACTCTTTCACTTGTAGGATCTACATGAGGCTATTACTATTGACCTCCTCTTATTCCTTTCTTTAACTTTTTTTATTAATTTTCTGTAGCAAAGTCTTCTACTTACTCATAAGTCAAATGTTGCTTGCTTAATAATTGTGGAATGTGAATTATTGCAGGGTACCTAACCATTTTTTGAGCTATCAGTGGTCATAATAGTGGCATCTTCACTGGACTTTAATGAATCATTACAATTCTGTGATTTTCATAGTAACCCATGAGTCTCTTCCATCCAATTTGAGCCCTTGTCGATCAAACCAACAACAAAGGATGGCTTATGCTCATCTTCAAGGTTTTCATTTGTTGTGTCGAAATGTTTTAACTCACTCAAACCATAGTACCTTACCTTGACTGACCCGACTGCTATGAAAATGTGGGCCACCAGTAAATCTCCTTTGGGCTTGACACAATTCTCACCACTCAATGTGGGGTCCGTCTCTTTCGCATCATTGACTGCTACAACATCACGTTGAGGCATCAACGGTTACACAAGGCCTATCAACAAAAGTTTGTTCCCCTTAACTCTGATGCTGCACCATGTGACCACAAGTGTGAGCCATTTAAAATTAGCCAATTGCAGACTTCATGGCCTTTTTTCCTCCAATCACTAGCTATATTTTTTAGAAAGAACCGTAAGACTGACAAGGCTCGTTAGTCTTTCTTATCGTTCCTGAGATTCTACAAAAGGCCCCATGACGAAATCCTTTACAAGTCAAAAATGTGTCCCCCACTTGGTGGTCTCATCTCTATCATACCACCTCATCTCAAGTGACACCAGGTGTCAATATCATAAAGGTTCTTATCCAAGAGTTTAGACCATTAGCAACCAAAAACTTCATTATAATTTGAGATTCAACAAAGAAGAAAAGCTTCTTTTATGCTTTCCGCTGAGTTAGTAACTTGCAAGTCTTTTGATTAAGTTTGTCAGGAGGACTAAACAAATAATACTCATGCATATGATAAGTAGCAAAAAGTAATTTAAAATCAAGTTAAAAATTAAAATTAAAATTATGATTACACATAAAGTTAAGGTAATTAAATACTCTTTATTCAATATTAAGGCCTACAACGCTAAGTTTGGATTAGCAAAAGATGGTTTTCTTGCACAATCATTTGTACGCCAAAGAAATAACCATTGAGAGAGGATTGAAAGGAAATGATAGAACACCCTCATTTTGTAATAAAATTTTGAATCGTTTCAGTTAATTTTTTAAATTGGAATTCATTTCAAAATTTATTTAATTCAAAATTAATCTGTTAAATTCAAGTTTACGTACATACTGTTTACTAATTACATAGACATAAGTGAATCTTGTTGGAACATATATATGCTATCTAATAGCTTAAAACCCTAGAGAGGTGCGTGTTTGGATCAAAAGAAAAATAGCTTCTCCATAAGGATGAGCATTCCTTTTCTTTAAATATTCTACGCAGGAGGATCTTCGACCTTATTTTACAAATCTTCTTATACGAATTAAATCTTCTGAACATAATCATAATCTAATAAAGGAGAATTTTAGCAACATCATAGTAATGATTTTGTAGCTAAAAAGAATATTTTATTCCTTTTTTAATTTTTACCACAAAATGTGGTTAATTTTGTTAAAAAAAGGTTTACTTACATGCAAGGGTTAATAGAAAAATAAATTTTACTAAATTTTGTAATATTAACTCAAAATTTAAAAAGTGACGCTAAAGTACCCTAGCTTTTAATTTTTTGGAAAATTATCCAATATTAAATATTTTGTTAATATAAATAACATAATGAGTTACGTTAGATTAGTATTTTTGTTAAATGGCTACTATAATCTTTGGAAATAACATCTCTATCAGGTAGGAATAAAGTTGTATACTACTGGACCACTCAAAATCTCGCACTTCAGCAAGACTCCTACTAAGCGTTATTGTTGTTGTCGTTAACTACTATAGTATGTCATATATTGTACTTTTACTACATATAAAATTTATTATTTAATAAAATAAAATTATCAAACACCTTTAAAATTTTGTGCATTTTTAAATATGTGTTTACTTCATAATTGTTTTATATAGTAAACTTTCTAAAGTTCTTTAGCTTTTAAATATAATAAAAATATATTTAATTAATTCAAATTGTATTTATTGATTGACTAATTAAAATATAATAAATTGATTGATTGGTAAAAATATAGTTAACACATATATATAATATAATTAAAATATAATTAATTGATTAATTAATTAAAATTATGGCAATAGTTCAACATTTATTGTAAGTGTTATGGATAGTGAAGTTAGGAAGAACAAATGTAACTGGACCGTTTAAAAAAATCAAGATAAAAAATAGATACGGATAAGCCAGTTAATTTGTTTAAAAGAAGAAGATTACGTATGTAGAGAATTACAAACTCCCCTACTTAACCAACACTTTTTATCATTCTCTGACTCTCGTTAATTTCAACTTAAATATAAATGCATTCTTTTAGATGACCACACCAAATACTCGTATGCCTTCATTATTATTCATTTAAGGGACTTACGCTGCGTTTGGATTAGCGATGCGGTGGGGATAAGTACTTATGTACTACAATTTCTAAACGTAGTCACATGTTTGGATTTGTTGGAGAACAATCGAAGGTTGTAGGAAAGTGTGGTGCCACCGCAGAAATCGATAAGCAGAAAGAGGGTTGCGGTAGGAAAGTGCTTCTGCAGTAAAAATTCTACTTTCCATTAATAACCTTCTGATAATTGTTATTGCGGTGGCAGTTGATAACCTGCTAAAATCAACCTGCTGAAAATGATAAGTACTTATTCTCAATAATTACTTATTTGTTTGGGATTGCTACTTTGGTAACTACTAAAACGTGAAAATAGGTATTTGCAAGTGCGGTTGCGGTTGTTAAAAAGAGATAAAATGACTAAAAAGTCCATTAATTTAATGAACTATTAATTGTTGTATAAATAATTAAAAAATATATTATTATTCATATAAATTTAAAATTATAAATAAAAATATTAAATTAAAAAAGAAAATATAAATAAAATAAATTTAGTAAATAAAATATTTCATAAAAAATATATTATTAGTTATATAAATTTAAAATTATAAATAATAAAATATTAAATTAAAATAGAAAATATAAGTAAAATAAATTCAGTAAATAAAATATTTCATAAAAATATATTATTAGTCGTATAAATTTAAATTATAAATAAGAAAATATTAGTTTAGGTATAATAGAAAATAATAATTATCATAACGTTACTAATGAAAAGTGTAATTTCTTTTCATTAGTGGCAATGCACTTTTTTTCAACCTCCAGTTGTTAGCTGCAAATCTAAATATGTGACTATGTTTGAAAACTACAGTAGATATATATTTATCTCCATCGCACCGCAAATCCAAAAGCATCATATATTACAATTCGGTCTTGGAGTGGTTTTTATAGTTGATTATCATTTTAGTTTGTTTTTTACTATGTTAATGTCTATTTTTAATGATCTAGTAACGTTTACATCAATAATTTTATAATCTAAAAACAACTCATATAAGAAGCAAATATCCAAATTCGCATAGAGTCGACTTAAAAAAAAGGATAAAATTAGAATTAATCACATACTCATCTCTAAATTTTAAAAAATTTAGATTTAAGATCAAACTTTTAATTCAATAATATTAATAATAATTCAGTAAAAATTTCGTTGGCACGTAAAATTTAGTGAGATTGAGTAATAAATAGCTTTATCTCTAACTAATAAGTAGGTTGTTTTTTAAACCCATGTTAAATTTACTAGTTGGGGACTAGGAGGTAACTGGAAGCCTACAAGAAGGTCTTAAACAAAATTGCCTTGTAGGGGAACAAGGCAAAAGGGAGGCAAAGAGTGAAGAATTATAACAAAGTAGACCACATGATTGCAAGCGTGGTGACTTTTACAATGTTTTAGAAGAGAAAAAGCAGCTTTTGTTCACATGCTCAATGCCTCTTCTTTCAAAACTCGAGGATATTCCGCACACTTCGATTACATTACATGCTTGTTTTTCTTGTTAATTTAAAGAAACGACTTAGTACAGTTCGATGTAGGATGTCAAAGGATTGGGTCGGCCCGGGCTACTCGTTGGTTTGCCCAACCTGGTCTTTTATTGAATAGTTCGTAACTCGGCTCGTTACAGGCTGACCGACCTATAGTTAGGCTATCGGCGGGCTGGGGGATGAGCCCTAGCCCATCTTTATCTTTTTTTATTAAAAAGTTTACAAAATGACATTATTTTTAAAAAAATAACGTTGTTTTTGTTATTTCGGTCAGGTCATAGATCGGTTCGTGGCCTACCCATGACCCGATTAACCCTTTAGATATATATTAAACAAACTATTTCTTTGAAGCAAGATAATTTATTTATCAAGTCTCTTTTAGTACACACTTTCTTAACTCATTACATCTCCATCATGGAATGTCTTGCCTCTAAAATTTGGACACATGTAAGAATTTAGTCGGGATCTTAGTTATCACTAATCATATGTAATTAAGTACAAACATCTTTTACTAAGTAAGCAAATCATACACTTTCTATATTTTCTCTCTTCAAAAAATTAAAAGCTGATTTTAGCATTGGAGCATCCATATCAAAACTACCTCCATCCTTATTTATAAGAAAAATAAAATAGTAAAAATACTATAATTATATGTTAGTGAATATATAAAATCAATTAAATTGGCCTCACACAATAGCTTAACATGGTATTAGAGCCTCTGTGACCAAGTGATCGTGAGTTCAAATCCTAACACCTACTTATTTTTTATCTAATTAATTCAGTACAAGATAGAGTGAGTCTGTGCAAGTTTCAAACCTCAAAGACTTTTACTTAAAGGGGGTGTATTAGTGAATATATAAAACCAATTATCACACAATAGCTTAAACTTTTGTAGTAAAACGGTTGCTTAACATTATACAATTTAGGATTGACAAATTGATCTGCTTCGATCGTTCCTAAAGTGAAATACAATTAATTTACAATATGATAATAGTAACTAGTTAGTCTCAAAAGGAAGAAAAGAAAGTAATATGAATTTTCAGTTTCTCTATGGATCATAATACAAAATGTTAAGAGAATAGCTTGAGGATATGATTAGTACTCCGGAACATGTATTGAAGGAAGCAATATTTATTGGTAATAATAGCATCCACAGAAAAGCATATCACAGCACACTCATGCCTGTCTATTTCAGTGGAGAAATTTTTGAAAAAGATAGTCAAATAGAGAGATTATTGATTGTCTTTCATCTCATTATTAGGTTTAGTTCAGATTATTAATTTTCCAGTTGTCCGTCTAGATGTTCAATTCCAGCGGTCCGGTCTGGTTACCACTGCGTTTATTTCAAGTGACAACTGGATGTCCAGTCCAGTTGCACTTGAGAAAGAGTGTCAGGGTATTTCATATTGACTAAATATGAAAATGTTAAAGGATTTATAAGTGATAAGGATTAATTATCAAAATTACTAGTTTTAGTCATTTTAATAATGGTTGACTCAAGCTCAATTATTGTTAGTAGACTTTACACTTTGTCCATATTAAAAATTCTAATAGATTAGACCAGTTCAATCCTAAAAACCTTGAACCCTCCAATTTTTCTGTTCGGTTTTTAACTTTCTAATTTGATTTACTTTAAAGACTCTTATCATTAAAAATCAATCAATTTATTAATTAATTGATTAATTTTTGTAAAATAATAACTTCTTATAAACTAAAATAAATCAATTGATTTTTATTTAACAATTTTTTTAATTAAACCTCAAATTCTTCGATAGGAAAAAACAATTATTTTTAATCATATTTCAAATTATTTAATTTTATTCAATTTTTAACTGATTTTATAATTTTTAACTGATTTTATAATAGTCTAATATCGGTTAAAAATATCTTGTCTCATCAATTTCTAATCCAATTTTTAAAATATTGCTAATTTAGGTTTAAAAGATTGTTCGAACCGATCAACCTAAAAAGATTAGATCAAGTTTAGGTCATAAATAGTTCGAGTTGTTATCATCTCTCATTAGACCATATATATTACAATTGTTGTTGTAATATTTTGTACCATTACAATAATTTATCGTAATTGTGTTTGTATTATTCGTTCTTAATTACCATTTTTTATAATTATAAATGTAATTTGCATCCCGTAATTTAATTGTGAGGTGAAAGTGAAAGAATACCGAAAACGCTTGCCATTATCATTATTTCCAATATCGAAACTTTTAACATAGAGATGCCACTTCTAGATCTAGTACTCCCATTTACATTCCCCGTGCAAAAAGTCTAAGAAAGAAGATTTCCACATCAAAATTACTGATGCTATTCTTAATTTATTTTCATGATTGGAGTTTGGCAATGAGTTGGGAGGCAACCCTAAAGGTAAAAAAGTGTCGTTTTGTTAATATGATTTGAGCTAGTTTTAAGAATCAAAATTTGATCAATTTAGGTGTAATTCATTAACTTCGGACCAAATCAAACCAATTCAACCCGAAGAGGTGTTTGTTTTCATTTTTATTTTTAAGTTTTTTCAAATTCAGTAAAAAATCTTGTTTGTTTGAGTTTTTGGTTTCAAGTTTTTGCTTTGATTTCTTCCTGCTTTCAAAATTTATGAAAAATATAAAAAGTGGTTTTTGTTTTTTGTTTTTTTCATAATCTGATTTACTATAATTGAAATATAAATTATTTAATTATTTAATTTATTTAATTCAACATTATATATTTAATAAATTAAAATTAACTGTCAATAAAAATTATGAATAATTTAATTTTATTTAAATTTTATAATTTAATAATTAAAATATATTTCAAATAAAAATTAATTTATAAATAAAATTTTAATTTGTAAATTATTTATCTTATTAAAATAACATAATTTTATTAATAATTTGTTAATAAATATTATATAAGAGATTAAATAAATTTATTTAATTGAAAATAATTTATCTTTAAGTTTTATTTAATATATAATTATTATCAGTGCAAAAAATATAACTACATTACCATTAACAACTAAGTAGGTTTTTGTTTTATTTGAAAGAAAAAAGAAACAAAAAATTGAAAACAGAAATTAAAAACTATAACAAAAAAAACATAAGTAGAAACAAATGACCCGAAATTTTTGGTTTTGCAGATGCCAACATCAAGACAAAATCCTAACCTACCAAAGCATCAAAGGTTGGGGATTTTGGCTTTGCAGAAAAACAGTTATTGATGGTTTTGGTATGCCATATTTGAGAACCGCCATTGATGAGCGAAGACAAGGCATGCTAAACTACTAATTCTGTTAAATAATGTCTTTGCACTTTACTTTTAGTCATTTAAATAGGGGACCATAGTACAAATTGTTTTAATTGATTGCCAACAAAAAGAGTATATGATTAGCATGTCAAGGAATTAAATAGACATGTCATTCCTACAAAGTAAGCTATAATGGACAATAATGAATGATCTTAAGTAATTATCATTATAATCCAACATGCATATACTATTGGCCAACATATAATGAAGTTTGTTTCTACTTAAAGTAGAGTAAATCATCATGCCCATCCATGATTTTGCTTCAAAATCATCCTTTCACAATGATGTGAATCTCACCTGAAATGAGATCTTGTACATGTAAGTTTCTTCATGGCTGCCTTATAAAGAATTGGGAACTTTCTCAAAGTATATTACTTTGTTTCACTTACAATGAGTAGTCAAAGTGTATGTTTTAACGCAAAACATATAGTGGTATTTCCTTCATAATCAATGATTTAGATCCCCTATCAAGCTTATGCAGCTCTTATCTACTAGTGTAGTGAACAACACTTTTGAGTATTTTTAAAGTTCTAACTGGAAGAATCATTAATGCTTTCTTTTAAATACGAAGAGAAAGTATTCTAATTAGGGTTGACAAATCGTGAATCCAACCTGAGTTAATAGATGAAAGCCTAAGTTAATTAGAGTTTATATTAAAATTTGAGTTAGGCTTAGAGTTAAAAGAGCTAGTTGGTATAATTGAATTGATTGACCCAACTTGGTTCGGGTCAAATGCTAAAATGACATCTTTTTTTTAAACCAATTGAGATTTGAACTATTCAACTGTTTGAACGTGGCTCGGGCCAGGAAAAAAATTATATTGCCTATAATTTGGCCCTAAGTCAGTCCATTTTCATCTCAAATTCTATTAAGTGGGTTTTCATGTTTCTAGTTCGTGACATCTGGAGTTTGAGTTTAAAAAGATCCTGTGTTAAACTGTTAATTACGAAATTAAACATGTCGATTACATCGCTTATGTTTAAGTTTTTAATTTATGAAATAATCTATAGGTTATTATACACATAAATTTGCATATTGACTTAGGTTATGTTTGGTTGAATGTAAGATTTTTAATAGAATGAAATGAAATGGATGTAATATTAAAAAATTGTTGTTTATAATGTAATATAGTGAAATATTTTTTGGAAGATTGATGAAAAGAAATATATATAATATTAATGAATGACTTTTCTACCATTGATAGAACAAAACATATGTTAATAGATCAAAACACATATTGATAGGTATAATTGATATTATAAAAAATTATTAAGGGTATATTAGGTAATACATATTTATCATTTTGCATTTTATCTTAAAAACATATGTTAATAAATCAAAACACATATTGATAGGTATAATTGATATTATAAAAAATTATTAAGGGTATATTAGGTAGTACATATTTATCATTTTACATTTTATCTTAAACCCCTCAAATAAGAGATAACTTATTTTTACTATTTAGCATGAAATAGGTTGTAATGTGACACCCTCTCTTTTCATCATATTTCATTTCATTCTATTTCATTATAAACCCTCATCTTAAAAGACGAAAGAATATTTCATTCCATTCTATTTTATTACGAACAGCTATATTAAACATAGCTTTAGAAAAGCAGATGAAGAAAGTGGGACCTTGGCTTTGCAAGCTTATCCTTCATTAACAATGGTCAACATTAATAGTGGTAAACTCCGTGATAATCCTCTCAAGTAGAGAAGACAATTGGGCCTAGGCTAACGGCTAGACTTGGGTTGATCGAGTCTTAGACCAGTTTCGAGTTATCCATGTTTGGTCTGACTTGAGATCCGACACATATAAGCAATAAAAACAACATCATTTTGTATTTTTAATTTTAAAAAAATTGGTCCTACTCATTACCATTCTTCCTCTCGTCAACCATCACAATCATACTTGACTCTCTTTTTTTTTAATACTGGGGAGCACTAAAGTGCTAATTACAAAAATGTCGCCTGAGCTTGGGTATCTCGGCCCAGTCTTGTTTTATGTTGCCTAAAATTAGATCTAGTGGTTGGTCCAAAATATGAAGTCCATAAGGTTGTGTGAAGCCCATCTTAGCTAAGTAATCTGCCGGCCCATTTCTTTCGCGATGAATATGTGAGAATTTGACTGTCCAATTTTGACTGAGCGTTACTCTGATTCTCAACAAAATGCTTGAGGTTCTTGTTGTTATCTCGTTTTCTTCTAGTAAATTGATTGCCTCCATTGAGTCCGATTGGACTTCTAAGAGCTGGATACCATTCTCCCATGCTATGCGGAGTCCAAAGAAGACACCCCACGTTTCAGCTTCCAAAACGCAACAGCTACCAATGTTAGCTGTAAAATCTTTCGACCATTATCCTTCATCAGTTCGGAGAAGTCTCCCTGTTGCCCCAAAAGATTTTTTCCTTTGACTGCTCCATCTGTGTTAAGTCGACACCAATTTCTTGTTGGTTTCGTTCGAATTATCATAATTCCTCCTTTCTCTATTGTTTGTCGATGAGGCAGATGTTGTTGTTGGCCCATTTGATTTCTTTTGCCTCGGCTCTCGTTATAGCCTCCAACAGTGGAACCAAAGAATCCGACAGTGGAACCGAAGAATACATATTTCAACTTACTTCAATTGTTCTAAAGCTGCATTTGGTCCAAAACACTATAAACTTATCAAGTATTTGTCTTGTTAGACTTTTTTGACATTTGATATGAGCTAATTACAGTCTGAACTGTGTACTACTTTGTCTCTGTAGATTTGATAGGAAACTTCTTTTGTATGATATACAAATGGATTCAGAAAAGGAAAAAAAAAAGGAACATATCGATTCATGGCTTCGATCTTGAAGAAATCAATCTATACTCTTTGCAATCCTACGAACTATATGAAAAAGTATAACTTTGAAAATGAATACTTTTAGTTCAAATATTAAAACTTATTCTATAAACTAAGATTTGAATGATGGTAAATACAAGAAAATAGGAATTTTGAACATTTATAACTCTTTTTGCACACAAACAAACAACGCTGAGTAAAAAAGTCTGGTTAAATCGCAAGCTTCGGAAGATTTATCAGTACGCATTCTTATCCTTATTTAATATAAAGTCTACTTCCGACGAGACTTTTATGTAATACAAAATAATAATAATACAAAATGTAAATAAATATGTATAAATAAGAATATAAAAATATGTAATGCAATTTTTATTAAGAGTTTACTTAGTAAAGTAAAATTTATTGTTTTATCAAATAAATTATGAATTTGAAAATTATAATTATAAATACTATTAATCATTTAATTGAGGTGTTTTATTATAATTAAAGGAATATGTTATTTTTACAATATAATTTTTAAATTTAAATTTTATTTTATGAAAATTAAAGAGTAAGGTGTTAGGTGAATTTTTTTACAAAATTTAAGAACTATATTATATTTTTTTCCTTTTTCTATTAAAAAATAGGCTATTGGACTCATAATAAATGGGCCTTTTTTTTTTGATTAATCGGAAAATAACAGTACAAACTATATAATTAGCCTAGGAAATCTAATCCCAGATCTTTCCTTACGGAGGAGAGGAAGACACCCGAAGATGGCGTTAACAAGAGTGGTAGTCCCTAAGGCACAACCGGTAGTGAACTTGGCGAGCTAATCGGCACACCTGTTGCCCTCCCGGTAGATATGGCGTATGCGTACAACCCAGTTTTGGTTGACGAGTGCGTTTATGCTAACGATGAGCGGGTTCAGGAAAGAAATGAGCTATGCGGAGTCTGACAGGAGGCGAATCGCTTCTTGAGAATCCTTTTCTAGTTCTACCTGGCAATAACCGAGGTCCCAAACTAGGTTAAGCCAAGTTAAGACGCCCTATAGTTCTGATGCAAGTGGGGAGCGCCATCCTAAGTTCTGAACAAAGCCACCCTGCCAAATCCCATCGCTATCTCGGATTAGGCCGCCCGCTTATGCTGAGGGGGGTGAGCTTTTGAAGGCAGCGTCTGTATTGAATTTCACCCAGCTAGGGGTTGGTGGGGACCGTCAGATCGGTTGCATGTGCCGGGGTCGGTATCGAAGAATAGTTTTGTTAAAACTATCCGTGGCTAGCTGTATCTGATCAGCAAAGGCTAAGATGTTGTCAGCAGGGGAAGTCGGCCAAGAAGTGTGGATGTCGAAGAGTACGCGATTCCTCCAAGTCCACAGAAACCAACAAGCCACACCAAAGATGAGATTCCAGGGCAAACCGTTGAGCTGTCGATGCTGGTGAAGGTTCGTGTGGAGCTAGTCCTGGGCGCTCATGGTAAAGAACTCCAGGGAGATGTCCGGTAGAGGGAATGTGTGCCAGAGACTCCGCGCTCTGGGGCAGTCTCTCATGATATGCAGGGAGGTCTCATTCGCTCGGCAATGTGGGCATGCCGTTGACGTGGTCAGATGTCGACGCATTCGTTGTTGATTGGTCAGCAAACGGTCTTGTGCTAGGAGCCAGAGAAATGATCGAATTCATTGAGGGCCGGCCCAGCGCCAAATGGTCTGCCAAGATCCTCCAGTGCCGTGATGATTATGGTCCATGATCATCGAATAAGCGAATGCTGTGGTGAACTTGCCAGTGCCCGATCTCCCCCATATCATCGTGTCCAAGCCTCGGTGGGGCTGGGGTGGGAGAATACATGCAATGAAAAGATTAACGGAATGAGGAAGTAAGTGTTGAAATTCGTGCCAAATCTAGGTACCTGAAGTATCCACATAGTGTGCAACGCAGTGGTCAATGTCGGAGGTGGATAGTTCGACAAGTGTATACTGGGCTGTGGTGGCAAATGGCCCATTTTCTTTATATAAACTCAAACGCCTTTTGCTGACGTGGCAAGAACCGACTTTGAAACGACCCATCTCAAAAGAGAACAAAATTCGCTTCACTACTCGCACCAGTCGTCGGAGCTGGTTTCTCCGTTCAGTTCGCCTTAAAAGAAGAAATCTCCGAGAGAACAGGTACGGAATATGGATTCGTCGTGAACTTTTTAGAACTTGGTGTTGATAAATCCAGTAATTTTCAGGTGAATGTTAAGTATATGATGAAATGTCAAAGAGAAAGAGCTCTCTCTCTCTCTCCAGTGTTGACGCTGAGAGAATTGGTTGTAATTGGATACTGAAAAGACTGAAACTTAGTAGTTAATTAATAGGCTTCTTGGCTATGACTGGTGTTGGCAATGGTCGAAACTAGGGATGGGACACCCGGTTAGACGGAGCCTCGGACTCAGGCTTGGGTTACCTAGGGATGGGACTGGAGAGTGAAGCCTATTTGAAGACCAAACAATCTTTTTCTACAGATATTGGGTTAGCCTCTCGACAAAGGAAACTAAGTAATCTTCTTTTACTAAAAAAGGTCATTTGTTCGTTATGTTAGTAACTAACAAACTTGTCTTAATCTCAATGTCTCACCCTCATCTTTCAAAATAAATGGCGGCTCTGTTTCTCTCTTCTACACTCATCTTCACTCTCCTCTCCATAGCTTCTTTTCTACCAGGTAATACCCATTATTCACTCTTCACTTCACTTCCTTTCTCTTTCTCTACTTCTTAGAAATTCCATCTTTTTCACTTGCAAGTTCTCTGTTTTTTCAAAGGAGTCGAACCAGCGTCTTTCAAGTTCATTAACCGCTGCCGCCATACTGTCTAGCCGGGCCTCCTCTCAGGTGCCAACTCTCCTCCTCTCCCGACCACCGGCTTCACTCTCCAGTCGGGTGACTCCAAAACCGTTACTGTCCCCAAATCATGGTCTGGTCGAATGTGGGGGCGGAGCCTTTGCGGGCGCAATTCCTCCGGTAAGTTCTCGTGTCTCACGGGAGATTGCGGTTCCGGCTGGGTGGAATGCGAAGGGAGTGGCGCGAAACAGCCGGCGACCCTCGCGGAGTTCACTCTGAAAGGGGCCGGAGGTTTGGATTTCTACGACGTCAGCTTGGTCGACGGGTTTAATCTTTCGATGCTTGTGATTCCCCGGAATGGGACGCGGGGGTGTAGCTCCACTGGGTGTTTGATTGATCTGAACGGAGCTTGCCCTAGCGAGCTAAAGTTGGATGCGCGTGTGAATGGTGTGGTGAGCATCGCGTGTAGGAGCGCGTGTGAAGCGTTTGGCGATCCGAAGTTTTGTTGTAGCGGGGCATATTCTACACCTGGCACGTGCGGGCCTTCTGCTTATGCTCAGTTCTTTAAGCATGCTTGCCCACGCGCGTATAGCTATGCGTACGATGACACTACCAGCACATACACATGCATGAATGGGAACTACGTGATCATATTTTGTCCGCCACCATACACCAGGTGAAATTATAGTCCTCTTCAAGTTTAATTGCATCTTTTGAGGGCATTTCCGAAAATTGGTTTGGCTTGATGTGTGGTGACCATGGTTGTGATTAGAGATATAATTGAATTAATTGCATGAAAGTGATACTTAATTAGGTAACTAATAATGATATACTTGCATGAAACTATTATATATGTAATTTATAAATTCTAGTACGATCAAGAGATTGTTGATAATGGATAGAACATGATACATCCATACTGGCTCCTTAAAGTTTAAGGGTCCGAACTTGAACATGAAAAATTTTTCAAGCTCAAGTTTGATTGGACCTATATACTCACCTCCAAGCTCAATCAAATTTGCTTTAATCTATTAATTTTGAATCTATATAAACTTGACTAATTTTGTTATGATTGATCGTATTTGACTAATCTTGAGCCTCATTGAACTTGAATATTCGAACTTGAGCCAATTCAAGTTGTGCTTGGCCGGTCGACTTCAGGTCATGCTAGGCTGAACTAGTTTACTGCCCCTAATTGTAGGTTATGCTCTTGCTTTAAAAGTTGTATGTATGCTTGATTGTTCTAAGCAAACTCATTTTGTTGTTTTATGCTTCCATTTCATGAGAATTTGATATGGGATTTAATTAGTATGTGAAGCACAGCCTAGTTAAAGTAAGTGCATAAGTTTTCGTTTGTCAAAGAGATTCGCTTTTCTTAGAATTTGTTCAAAAATGATTCTTTGTTTAGGTTAAAGCTTATCAGTTGCTCGACGCCTCCTCTGTGGGAGAACGCTTCAAAGCTAATTAACAAGTAGGGTTGGCAATGGCTAGGATTTAGGAGACTGATCGAGTTTAAGTAGACTGAAACTCAGTGGGGCTGCGGACCAAAACACTGCTATTTTAACAAAAACTTAACAAAACAACGTTGTTTTAGCCGGTTCGGGTCAGTTGTTTTAGCCAGTTCGGGTCAGGTCAGCTCTTAAATTTGAGCTCGACCCAAATATCGATCAACTCTAGAGCGACCCGTTAACTTCAATCCAAATCAAATTAGCAATAGTCCATCTTTTGGAGCAAAAATCTAGGAATCAACTTTCCTGAATACCATCAAAAGTAATTTTTGCTGCCATTAAATGTTAATAGTATGGAGAATTGTACTCATCCTGCCATTTAAATGAAGTTACTGCTACAAATAACTTTTGTGCACCATCGAACCTGCCCAACCAGCAACAGAAGCTGTATGCATAATATGAACTGACAGCAAATGGCTGGAATTATTCAATACAACAGTATGAACATGATACCAAATCAAACCATCTTTAGGAGGTAAATTTGTCACTGTTTAGCTCTAAAGTGCTGAATAAGGATTTGAAAGACAATCAGCTTGTGTCTGTCAAATATAGCAATTACCCTTCATGAGTTCTTCCTATGTCTGCAGAATTGAACAATAGTCGAACAGATCATTGGTTTTATTGATGTGATAAGTTGTTTCTTCTGCATTAGAATCTGATCTTATGAACTCAAACTGTGCACATTTTGAATGGAAATCGCAGCCAGAAATTGCTGGGAGCGAGAAAAGATGGTGCGACTCTCCCTTTGGTTAACAAGACTATGATGTACATATCTAGCCATGCAAGCAGTCCTTTCTCAGGTCTGGTTCATCTGCAACTTATTACTGGTGCAGCCTCTATAATTACAACAGTTTTCGTCCTCTGGCCAAATGTGTCACCATTGTGACAAACATTGGCAGCCTGGATGTTTCCAGGCCGATAGTACTCGTAATTACAGTTGAAGAAAGCATCATCTTCCAATATCTCTCCATCCAACCATTGGGGGCATAAGAGACCAGGTGATTGTGTTCCATCCTGGAAAATGACAATGTGACATATTCTATTTCAAATGCTACCAGAAACATATGGCAGTCTGATTTTTTGCTTGTATACTTGTAATCTTGTATCAGGCACATATGCCAAAACCTGACAGGGTTCCTAGCTCATTTCAACTCTAGCGTGCTTGTGTTGAATTGCGTCTCTATACAGTACTGTACCAGAAGATGAACAATTGAACAGACATTACCAAAAAATGTAAGGAAATGTGGAAGCTCCTGAGGAAACAGATGTCTAAGTCATTGGTGTCTCCTGAGAAATAAATAAATACTCATTTCCACTTCAGTATTTGTATTTAGATACATTCTTAAAGAAAATGAGGCTTTCCTTTCATGAGTCCCAACACAAGAACTGCTTCTGGTTTGAGAGTGGAACACAGTGGAGCTGATACACATACACCAATAAAGATGGAAAAGAACGGTCTTCCAGTGGTCAAAAATATATATAACATTCTCTACATTTATATTATAGAATCTATAATTAATATTGTTTTATGTATATAATAAATAAAATTTAATGTGCACAATAATTTATATTCTATATAATGACTTTTTATTTTTTTTACCTTGTTTTATATATATTGTTTTATTTATTTTATTACTTATTTTTATAATTTTATTTATGTGTATGTATTTACTATTATTAGTAGGAGTAGTAGTATTATCTTTTATGTCTATTTTAGTTTTAGGTATTATTATTTTATTATTTTACTATGTATATTATTCCATAAAAGCTGGCTTTTTGTGTTTGAAGGGTGGGGCATTTTTGCTACTGATATAAGAGACGAAAGAAGAAATCACTCCTTTTGTGCTTTTCAGACCTCTATATTCTGCTTCAGGACTAAAGTGTCACCAAAAAGGAACAAGCTTTTGTTTATGATCGCTTCATCGCTTGAAGGGTCCTTGGAGCCGATTGTGTGGAGTAAGTTAAGGATGGTAAAAGAGTTCGAGTCGGACCTAATTCGGTTCATTTTAAAATTAATAAAGTTAATTTAAATTAACCATGTTATTAAGAGTTCGAGTTTGTTAGATTTAGGGATGAGCTTGTGTGGTTTATAAGGTGTATGTCTCAGGTGGCAGGTGGAATTGAATTGACGAGCATAAGAACAAACACAAATTCAGTAATAAGCCATAGTGTTTAAAAGGTCAGTAATTGGAAGCAATCACCAAACGTTTCACATAAAAAGAACGAACACATGCCAAAAACAACTTATTGGCAATTCCTAATCATGTTTAAATACCTCAATTGAGGAAAACCTTTAAGGCATGTTACTAAGAACATTTAAAGCACTAATTATCATTTTAATTCTTCATTCCAACAGTCGGCATTAACTTTTATGTTCTCTTCATTTCTTCCAACTAAACCTCTTTATAGAGATTAAAGAATCTCTATTTCACTATCCTCCTGAAATCAAATATTTAATTATTAAAGTATAAGTTCTAATGGTCAATGATAATGCAAAATCTAAAAATGATTGTAATACAAATCTTACCTCGTCAAGCGCACATCCAATATGAGCAGTGTAGTAGCATGTCTTGCAAGAATAGGCAGCATGTTTTGGATTTCTCAATTCCTCACAAGCATGACAGTAATATTCAGCTCCTTCTTCTTCTTTAATTGAATCCATTAAAGTAAGAGGATGGACATGGCACAAGCTCTTAACATTCTTTGGTATTGACATGCACTCAATGTGTAGGTTGACGTCACAATCCAAACAACGATAAAAAAATGCATTGCACAGTTGGTGACAATGTTTGCACAGAAATGAATCTCTTGTACCCCATATATCTTTCATATCTTCAGCCACAAAGCAAAAAAGTTTATGCTCGTGAAACTTATGTTGAAGACCAGATGTTAGGTACTTGACACAGTTTACATCAAGCTCAAAATCACCTTCTGCACACTCATAACCAATAGGTGAATAATTTTTGCAAGCTTTGCAAATAACTTCTTCGTCCTTAAAATGCAGGGGATGTTGGATGTGAAAGAGATGCTGAATATACTGGGGTTTGAGTTCGTCAAAGCAGGATTCATGAAGAAAGAAAGAACATGCATAACAACAATAAGTTGGACCTAAAATTTTCAACCAACATGCTGAGCAATGATCCTTGAGTTTCTCAGGAATAAAGGCAAATCTAAGTTTATGGTTATGGGAGAAATGTGAAAATCCAACTTTACTCCCATTATCATTCAACTTTCGGTGACGGTTGCCAATGGAAGGGA
>JAOTAY010051632.1:0-19821 GCA_025629805.1 Erythroxylum baracoense
TAAAATGGAATGAGTCTTATTTGCTTTTGCATTTGTATCTTTAAATGTGTTCATGATATTGATTGCAAATGAATGTTTAACTGTGTTGTGTTGATATTGACAAATGCTTATGACTTTGATGGTGATAGGAAGAATTATGATAAATGAGTGCTATGTTCTGAAATGATTGTACGATATTCTTACATTCAAAATATAATTCTGGAATGACTTAATAAGTGATTGTATTTTTAAATGCTTCTTTTATTATGATGCAATTTGTGGAATGTGGGTTATAGCTCTGAATGAAGTGTTACTTTGATTGAGTTGAATGTTATTCATTGATGTATATGTGCTCTGTTTTTAGTGAAAACATCGATGATGGTTCACTCATTGAGTTCGCAAAACTCATCAAAATTGCAACATTGATTTTCAGGTACTGGGAGGAGACCTTGCTAGTAGAGCAAGTTAAATGAAGTTTAGTACTGTCCATTTTGGATTAAGATATGGCTCAAAGGTCTGGTCAACTGTCATCTGGGGATTTTAGATAGAGTACTTTGTATAGTTTTAATTTTAAGTAGAGTCTTTTGTTTAAAACAGTGTGATCACAGATGGTTTCTGTAATGTGAATATATGAACGGTTTATAATGAAATAACAGTGTAAAACATGTTTTGTTAATGAAATGAGATAAGTTGTTTTGTTTTATGATTACTTCTAATATGTATGATGCCATAGTAAATGAATGTGACTGCTCTAACACACTATTCTAGTAGGTTATGTGCTCGAATATTTTTAAAAATTTCAGGCATATGTCCTATGGTAGTGGTGTGTTACACAAGAGAAAGAAAAGTTCCACGTAATGACGATAAGGGAGGAACTAGTGATGCTGATGATAACTTATCCATTTTTACGTATCCTGGATGAACATATGGACTTTCAACGAGAAGAATGTGAACAGAGGAAGAAATTGAGGCTGCCCATGGTTATATTTTGTTGAACTATCAAGAGGTTCAACCTTTTGTGCAGTAAGTTGAAATTGATTATTTGGGATTTGAATTTTTTTTATTCATAACTAAAATACATAATAATGTTTTTAGATTATATGAGGAATTGTTACACGAGCTCATGCCTAACAAAACACAAGATGATATCAATAAAGAACTTGGAAGACACTTTCCTTAATGGTTCGAGTAGTATGTAAGTTTTCACTTACAAATATTAAAATGATTGAATTATAAGATTTAAGTGTTCAAACTACAATATACTGTTTAATTTGGTATTTTCTTTTCTGTAGGCCTTAGAAAATCCAATAGAGAACAAGTTCATATGTGATCTTGCAAAGGGACCTTTGCGAACTGTTAAATCATATCAGGTGTATTTTGTTAATGGATACAAATATCATACAGAATATCATGGTCATAGCATGACAATAATAAATAGTAGATTTTGCATACAAGGAGAATTGATGGATTACTATGACAAAATTATTGAGATATTTGAAATTGAGTACCCTATATTGCCAATAAAGAGAAGTGTGATATTTAAAGATGAGTGGTTTGATCTAACTCTAAATGTTTGTACAAAAGTGCACAACCGATACAATCTAGTTAAAATTAATAACCAAAGAAAATTTCAATTTGAACCTTTCGTGTTGGCAATGCAGGTGATCTAGGTGTATTATGTCCCTTTTCTTAATTTACGACAAGATAAGTCAGATTGGTTGCCCATTTGCAAAGTTAAACCTAGAGGTATTTTTTAATCACTTGGAAAAGGAGAACGGAGAAATGAAAGTGAAGCGTTTCAAGAAGATGCTTATGAAATAAATCCGTTTGTCTTAGAAGCTTGTGAAATAAATCCATCTGTTCTATATGAGGATAATGAACCTTTGAACGATCCATGTAATGTATATGTTGAAATTTTATCAGGAGAGGATGAGGAGGGCCAGAGATATTAAGAAGAGCCTGAGTTTGATTCAAATTCTTCAGAAAAAGAAGATGATTTTAATTTACAATTAAGGGATGATAGTGATTAATTTGTGTTTGTAATTGAATATTGTATTTAAGTAATCAATTATTTCCTTTACTTGATACATCATCCCTGATTCTCTTATAGCATATTACACTTCTGCAGCCTCCCAAATTTTATTGCTTACCTCTTTTTTGTTGATGTATTTCCATCTTGACCATGGCATTTATTTCAACTCTTTTAATTTCGTTCTCATTTTTTTCATGCTTGAATCTGACATAAGAAAATGCTAACTTTGTGTGATGTTTGTAGTATATTCGCATTGGTTCATTGAGATTACTTGTCATAACTTCGAAGGACTGAAGCTTAATATTAATTTCAGGTTGAAATATGCCACTAAAGAGAAGACATTATATAATATGACCAAGATTCAGACCATGATTCAGAGGTACTTACTATATAGGTGAACCATCTCATGGTGTAGAAGTTGGAACTGAATCTCCTCCTCCCCCTCCAGCTACTACACTTCAAATTTATATTCTCATTTCTTTACTTTGCTATATTTCTATTGAATTTTATGTGTGAATTTTGGAATAAAAATGTGTTTCTTATTGAGAATGATAATGTTATAAATGTCTGGTGCCATATATGGCTATGTTTTTTAGTTTTTTCTTTGCTCAACAGGGGGTAGATTTCATAAAAATAGAGAAAAATCTGCTGAAATTTTTATAAATTCTAATTCACTTATAACATTTTGTTCTTATGTAGGAAAAAGCTATGGGCATGAGGCCTACACCTCGTCAGCTCTTTTTGCACATTCACACTAAGAAGTATGATAATGTGACATTAGTCAACAACCGTTGTAGAGAATTTAATGTATGTGAAATTTATGGTTTAATATTAATGATTAATAATTATCACTTACTAATATAAACATTGCCTTCTGATAGGACCAAATATAAGAAAGGATTCAACAATAGTTTAAGTAGTCTGAAGATGTTGATGAGACTCAAACCTATCTTTATGCAGTGGGTGGTATGGACCGTCAAGGAAGGATATTCCGCTCAGGTTCATTTGCGTATACATGTTATTTGCAATCCTCCATGTCCAGTACAGTAGCATCTAGTAGGCGGTCTACAACCAGTGAAGTCCAAGAACTTCGGAGCACAGTGCAAACAATGGCAATTCAGTTGCAACAGTCGATGGATCAGTTGCAACAGTCGATGCAGTACATAGCTCATCTCTGTAATGAGGTGGATAAGTTGAAGGGTAGGGGTAGCACCTCATCGCACCAATCAAAGCATCTGTTGTCTCCAAATTAATAGTGTACTTTTGGTCATTTTATTAGAATTACGAAAACTTATTATGTACAATTTAATGTTTTATTATCAATTAAGATATTTTGAACTTTATATCATCAATCAAATTTATGTTTAAAAAATTAAATGTATAATATTACATTAATAGTTATTTAAATTATGCATCAATTATAACATCATGAAATAAAATTTATTGACGGTATTGACAGCACATTATTAAAAAAAAGTTTTATGATTAATTTACCGACAGAAATCAGCGATTCATCGGTAAAATTAAAATAATTACCGATGGAAGGAACATTACCGTCGGTAATCATAGACGAAATAACAACTTCCGTTAGTAAAGTTGGGACAATTGTTGAAGGTAAAAGAACACCCTTCAGTAATGTTTGGACAAACTTATCGACAAAAAAGCGTATACCATCAGTAATCACAGACGGAATGACCAACCATATGCTGTCGGTAATCTCAAACTGAGTAACCAACAATGTGTCGTCGGTAATCACAAACGGAGTAACCAACGGTGTGCCGTCGGTAATCACAGATGGAATAACCAACGGTAATTTTTAACAGCTTACCGATGGAAAAATATAACCTGATGGTAAATTTACCGATAAATATATCGACGGTCAACCACAAAACATTCTGTTGGTAAATTTACAAATGGAACATTATTTTCCGTCATTAAGTTACATTTTTCTGTCCGTAAATTTAACGACAGAAAATATTTTACCAAGTTAAATTTATCGATGGAAAATAATTTTCGGTCTGTAAATTTACCAACAGAAAAATGTAAACTGTTGGTAGACTTAACGACGGATAGAAAATAATTTTCTGTCAGTAAAATTACCAACGGTTTAGAGTTTTCTATCCGTAAATTTACCAACGGAACATGATATTCTCTCGGTACTTATTAGCTACGGTCATTTATACGATGCTTTTATCCGTTGGTAATGTCCATCGCTAATCTTACATATTGGTAGAAAGTTAATGTTTTTCGTCAGTAATGTCCATCGCAAAATGATGTTTTTCTTATAGTGCACCTTCGAACCAAAAGGAAAAAGAATAGCGCTTTATAGATCTCCCAGAAGTGAGTGCTCTAAAAATGATTCATCCTTTCTTTGGCTACTCACATGTCTATTTATATGAAAACTAGGTTTTCATAAAGATGCACGATTGCATGCATGTTTTCATGAAGATTCACAGTTAGATGCACGATGCATGGTTAGATGCACAGTCATGCATCCCACCGTGCATTAAAATAATGCCACTTTTGTGATTATGCACGACCTTGTAAGTGGATACATGGTCGTGCATCTTGTAGATCATACTGAATTCTTCATTTTCTTGCATTTTATTGTCCTATATTCACTCTATCTCCTTCTTGTTACATAAAGACAAATGAGTGTGAACATCAAAAGGATTAGTCAAGGAATGTCTTTTTAACTAATTTAGCTCTTGTGCTTCTAACTTGTACTTAAATCCAAATGTGAACCAAAATGAGTATTTTAAGCATTTTATAATATTAATCCCTAAGTATTAAGGAGTGAATATATAAATAATCAAGCACACATCAAGTTCCTCCACACTTAGCTTTTGATAATCCTCGGGCGAAATAACAAATAAAATCCACAAACTAAAGCACTTCCTCATTTTCCAAATTTATATAGGCATGAAAAAATCATAATAACTTTTAAAACCATAGTAGGAACTCAATATTAATTGCTTTTACTCATAATCAGTCAACAATATTCCCTTTAGAAACTGATCAATATAGGGTTAGAGTTTGACAAAATATGTTTAAGAATAAGTAGATCTATAGGTACACTCAAACACCAATCATAATCAAGACATTCCATGAATTTTCATATCATTTCAGTTCTCTACCATTAAGATTCACATGCATAATTATGAATCAAAGGAATTTTTAAGGTTTTTATGTGGGCAAAGGTTAAGGTGAGCTATATTTGAATAGTGTAGTGCAAAAGCCATCAAATTTAGTGAAGTAAGAAAAATACTCAATGTAATATCACCATTCACTCAAAACTGGGCACCATCAGCTATGATGAATGCAAAAACTATGTTTCACATCTCATATTCAAACTCTCACATATAAACCACTTAAAGCATTAAGAATTAGAAGGAATAACTCACAAAAATTGATGATAGACAAAATACTGTAATTATCAGGAGTGACCCTTCAAAAAACATCTCCCTCATTTACATCATAATCAATTCACCATTTCTATACAATTTTTGGATGAAAGACTAATCATGAATAACTTTTCAAAATAAATGAATTTACACTTTGTAAATTTTATTTAAATATTTTTTAACAAAAATTGAAAAAAGCTACATTAACATTCGACTTCATTGATAAGAGATAAAATGACATTCTAATAATTATAACCAACCCGCATATATACACACCCCTTGCTTATACTTTGTGTATCCAAAAACACCAGTAATCATAGTACTCCACTACTTTTAAGGCTTGGGTAGGACATTTGGTTAGGTTTAAGGCACGTAATGTGGCTAGCACAAAAAGAAAAGGCAAATAAAAATTATGGGGGCCTATCAAAAGGAAAAATCATAGCGATAGGTAGGCTATTTAGCTAATGTAGCTTGTAAAAACAAAGAATGCCTATATCATTTTCATGTTAATACATTTCGTAAAAATGTGGTCTTAAATGAATAATCAAGGCAAAGTCAGTATGTACATGTCATGAAGGTCACATATAAACAAATGCAATAAGACTGATATGGATGTGTCAGTCTATAAAGGCTTAATCTCACTGGCTTGTGTCTCCCTTCTAGTCACTACTCTTCTAAAGATAATGTATATTGACCAATCACAAGCATAAAAGTAGATGTTCAAGTTTCCATGAATTTATCTAGTCAATTCACTCTCTAATTATGACCATATAGTCCTAAAAGCAATAGAAAAATAGAAAATGTTTGTTTGATTTGTTTTAAAAACTGCTAAGAAAAACACATAAGCAACAAAAAAACTTAAAAACATGCATGAAAACTAAGATCCCCACCCCCACACTTAAAACTTAAATTATTCCCATTGTAACATTAAACGTAAGAAATGGAGCTTTGAACATAAACAACAAATGCAAGAATGTAAATGAAAAAGGAACAAACTTCCCTTGGGTTTCCTCCTAAGCATCACTTTTGTTTCATATTGTTGGCTCAACTCTATGTTTCCCTTATTAATTGATGCCATTTACATCTTTAGGCATCACCACTTTGACATTCTCCATTTGGAAGCCTTTATAGTATGACTTAAAGCGATGACCATTCATTTTGAGTATCTTTTCTGTTTTCAATCTCTGTATCTCTATTGCACCAAAAGGAGAGACATGTGATACCACAAACAGACCAACCCTATAGGAATGAAACTTACTTGGGAATAAATTGATTCTGGAGTGATAGAGAAGCACTTCTTAACCCACAATAATGATTTTCCTTGAGATCATCTTATAGTGGTAAGCCTTGGTCTTTTCCTTATAGATCATTGCATTCTAATAGGAGTCATTTTGCATCTCTCCAACTCTTGCAATATGTAGCCCCGCTTCATCAGTATTCATATTACATCGCTTTATGGCCCAATATGCCTTATGTTGCAGCTATACTGGAATACGACGTTGCTTCCCAAACACCTGCATGTATGAAGACATTTCGATTTGCATCTTATTAGCTGTCTTATAAGCCTAAAATGCATCTTCTAGCCTCAAGCTCCAATCCTTTCTATTAGGTTGAACTGTTTTCTCCAAGATTGACTTAATTTATTGATTGGACAACTCAGTTTGGCCATTGACTTAATTTCTTGAACAATGTTTCCATCACCCTATTCTAGAAGTGGGTGCCCTTTTGCTTATGATTGCCTTTAGCATCCTAAACTTAGAAAGGATGTTAGATTTGACAAAAGATTTAACAACTTTAGCGTCATTATTTTTTGTGACTTTAGTTTCCACCCACTTGGAAACATAATAAACTGCAATTAATATATAATTAAAACCAAAAGATGGAGGAAAAGGTCCCATAAAATCAATACCCTAAACATCAAAAGTTTCACAGAAAAGAATGGGAGTTTTTGGTATTTGATTTTTACGAGATAAGTTACCTGACCGTTGGCACCTATCACACGACTTGCAAAAGATATATGAATCCTTAAATAATGAGGGCCATTAAAAACAACCCTCTAAAACTTTATGGGCATTTCTCTTTCCCCCAAGTTGTCCACCACAAGCATATGAATGATAGAAGGCTAAGATAAAATGTATCTTACTCTCAGACACGCAACTTCTTATGACTTGATCTACACAATTCCTCCATAGATATGGATCATCCTAAGCACAGTACTTTTCTTCATTCTTTGGTTTATCCATTTCATCCTTTGACAAACGAATAGATAATTTATTAGTAACTAAAAAGTTCACAATATCGGCATACCATGGAAGTGTCAAAATCGGTAAAAAATAGATGTTCATCTGCAAAAGTTTCTCTCAAAGGGATATCATTTTCCTTTCTGATTAAGCAATTGAGGACAACAACATTTTCTGCCCCCTTCTTATCTCTTATTTCTAAATTGAACTCTTGAAGGAGAAGAATCCATTTGATCAACCTTGGTTTTGCTTCTTTCTTCGTAAGTAAGTACCTTAAAACTGCATGATCAGAATAAACAATAACCTTAACAACTAGAAACTGTGATCAAAATGTGTCTAAAGTAAAAACCACAGCCAGAAGTTCTTTTTTAATTATAGAATAATTTAATTAAGTTAGACTTAAAGTCATCGAAGCATAATAGATGGTATGTGAAGCTTTGCCCACTGTTTGTCCTAAAACTGCCCCTATTGTATAATTACTTGCTTCACATATGATCTCGAAGGGTAGGCTTCAATTTGAAGGTTGAATCATTGGTGGTGATGTTAAGAGCTTCTTAATGAAAGGCCTCCTTGCAATTATTATCAAATTTAAATTAGACATCTTGTTACAACAACATGAATAAAGGTAAGGCCATCTTTAAGAAATCATTGAATATATGGTGAAAACCTATATGGCCAAGAATAAAATGAACTTCTTATACATTTGAGGGGTAAGGTAAGGTAGAAATATGATCAAATTTAAAATTATCTACTTCTATGCCCCTAACAGATAGAACATGCCCTAAACTATACCTCGATCTAAAATAAAATGGCATTTTCCCAATTAAGTAAAAGGTAATTTTCAATGCATCTTTACATTATAAATGCAACTTTAAGAAATTATCAAAAGAAGAATCATAGACACTAAACTCAACCATGAATATATCTATAATCTTTTCAACATACTCAAAGAAAATGCTTGCCATACATCTTTGAAAGGTGGTTGGTATGTAGCTCCCCACTCTCATAAGGCATATTCCCAAACATACCTATGGTATTCAAGAACATACTCAACAAGGGTAGCATTTTAAGATAGTTATTCAACTCATTGTAAATTTTTCATGCATAAAAATGTTTCTAATTGTATCAAAAATCATTCACGACCATATCATTTGCAAACACATCTTAAGAAAATCAATGTTCAATTTAAATCATTTCATTTACAAAACACTTCCATTCATAAAGTCATTACGTAGCATAATTATTCACATACACATTGTACAATAGTTACAGAATACAATTTTTATTACAAAAATAACTGAAGACATATGCAGGGGAAAACTGATCCTGACCCCTAGCTCATGTCTGAATTTAGTGGCTATACTCTAATTTGTCTAACTGGATATCTCCTCTGAGACTGAAAGACAACGTTACAATTTTGGTGAGTTTTTCAAACTCAATGAGTTAACCATCATCGATGGCTCACTCATATTAAACACAATGGCAGTTCACATATTCAAATTCATAGACAATTCACATATTCAGATATTGCACATCATTTCACATTTCAGTTTAAGAACAGTTCACAAAACTCATTTCAATCATTCATTTTATACATATTAATCTATATATATGCAATGCACATCTGACTTGCTTTTAATTGTTACTTTGTTGTGACCGACCTTTTAATTGTCTACTATCCATTGTGGATACTGGGCTCATTAATAATTGTCCTATATCCATTGGGGTTACCAGGCTTATTATATACAATGAGCCTGTGGATCTTTACACATTATGAGCTTTAAGATCTTTTTCAATGGCTACTCTAGTCACAACTACCTTTATCTAATCATGTATATCATGTAACAAAATGCATCAATTCTCATATATTCAATCAGTCACATTTTTTCATTTACACATTCCCTTTCAAATTTTCATCGAACCTAAGTTCGACATTCAACAATTATGTTGAGTACACTTATTTCTTTCTCATTCACATTAAATGAAACACTTCCAATACATTCACATTTATCAAATTCTACAGACTATTTATATCTGGAATCAACACATTCACATCAATAATAATTCAATATTGAAATTTAAACAGAACAATCAATCAATGTGAGACCATTTAGGTTGACTCACAGTACGCTCTAGATTAGCATTTGCTTCCATGATCCAGAAACGTCTAGATGGTGTTGTTCAATCTTGTGTATCTATGTTCAAGCAATACATACGCATTTCACACATTACTAATTTTGATCAGTAATATCAGCATTCAATCATACACACACATACACATACACATATATGTATACGTGTTATGTACATTGCATGCTCAATTTGACCATTCCTAGTATGTTTTCTTAATCACATCGCTTGATCATCTAAACATCATCATTTATGAATGTCTAAATTACACTTAGGTTCATAGCTCTAGATACTTGATTATTGTAATATCATTAATCAATCATTTACCAATATTATTCTAGCATTATATGATCACATAATATACAAGTTCTCATTCATTCTTACCTAATACACATTACTCATCTCCTTTGAATCACATTAACATTCATAAGATTACTTTCATTCCTCTAGTATCTCTAAATTTCAAGATTTTGTTTAATTTACATCAACCATCCATGCTTAAGTTATAACCTTAATTATCACTCTAAACATATCACACATTTAATCACTTAATCCATCATCAAACTAGATTCATTTCAAGCTTCATTTAAGCCTAAGTGTATCATAGGAAAGTATCTTATCATTTATTGATCCAAACATCATTTAAAGAAGAAGAACTCATGTTTATGGCCATTCCTGCGATCGTGTATGACTTCCCATGATTGTGGGATTTTTCAACATAACAAAATTTTTCCATTCTTGTAATTCCCACAATCGTGGATACATTCCCATGGTCGTGGGTTTTGTTATCCTAAAAATTCCCAGCTAACTCTTCCTCCAACTTTCCAAGTTTTAACTCTTATATATTACAACCAAACCATCTTATGCTTAGTTAATCATTCTTAGTTTAATTCCTCATCATTTTCATCTCCATTTTAACTTAAAAACACTCTTGAAACACATCATAAATCATTGTTCATCTTATATTCAAAAACAGGAAATCCAATTATCCATACATTCATAAATGTTTAAGCACACATTTAACTTCATTATCAACTTCACTTTATCTCTAAACTATCATCTTATTTCTTCTGCTTTCAAGACACTACACTTGCCTTTTCTTTAACTTCAAACTCATTCTAGTTTATCTTCATAACAACTACGAAAATCCACGTTGTTATACATAAAAAACAGAACATGAAAATATCATCCCTTTATACAATTTCTGCATTCTTTCTACACTAGTAAAATGATCATTCTATCTTAAAAACATCTCTATATCAACTCATAAATTATTATTCATCATATATACAAAACAAGACATCTATATGCTCATTTCTTTACTTACATTCCAACATATGTTCATCACCAATTTATGATCTTTCAACCTCTAACTATCATCAAAATATTTCTCTTTAACACAGCCCATAAGATCATTAAGATACTTAGTTGTTTTAGCTCAAAACTTCTTCAAAAATTACCATGAAACCCTAGCTTCAAAGCTTTACACAATCATAATATACATGTAAGAACAAGATGAAATAGAAGTGGATTTCATCAATATGCAGAAGATAACAAGGTGCTAAATTGGTAGGGTGAAGGATGATAGCACAAGTTCAACGTTGAGAGAGTGATGGTGAGTGGGTCGTAAATGAAGAGAAGCAAAATGAAGAAGATGAATAAAAGAGCATTTAGAAAAGGTGAAAGAAAATGGAAAGATGGTCTTTTAATTTGGTTAATGTTATGGGAGTAGATATGTGGCAAGGCAAGTGACACTTGTCACTTGCCAAAAGTTTACTTCTAATGGTTCCCACTTGGTTCTTTTAATAACTAGTTCAATTCTTTTCCAATTTCTAATCCAATCGTCTCCTAATTTTCAATGATACTTGTCATTAAATCTTAATGTCACTTATTAACAATTTCTATTGCCATTTGACATTTAATTCTACTAACATTTATCAATTGTCTTGCCACTTGACACTTTTCCTAGTCCAAAAATACCCATAATTTAAAAAATTTCCCAAATTTCATCAAAAAATTCTAAATTAATATTTTACTCACCAAATCAATTTTCAAGACAAAATATTTACTATTCAAATCATAATCACCTTAAAATCATTTATACCCTTGAATATATCAAATGAGTGCATAAACAGACATTGTAATATGTACAAAAATCAATTCACTTGTGTGTTTATGCTACTATTATGCATAAGCATGTAATGCATTTCCTATTTTCTTAATAATATTTCTCATGTACAGTTATATAGGGTTTGACCCTTAGTATGAGAAAACAGGATACTACATGCTATGTGTTGAGCAAGTTTTAATATTATAAAATCCTCAATATTTCACAAGCGCATAGGTCGTGGTGTAGTATATGAGGTGTCGATCCTACGAGGAATTAGTGAACTAATCAAATCCTAATTTGTCTAAGGCCTAAGAATGTAATTAAAATGAAAATTAAAACTAAATAAAAAAGTAAATAATTGAATATGGAGTGATTGAAATAAGAATTCTAAGTTAATGCAAGAAATCAAATTTGAGCACCACCAATTGACAATTGAATTTCAAACAAGGAAGATGAACAAATTATGAGAAAGGGGATTTATCTTATCACTAATGCTAACTTAGACAATTTTGTGATAATGCGGTGTCAGTCCTAGACTTTCGAAGGGTGGATTAGTCTTTTTGAGTTACAATCACTAAGCCCTAAATCATAAACCTTAATTAAATTAAGTTACCGAACATGTAAACTCTTGATTAACAAAACATCCAACATCCTAATTAGTTTTTAAGCATTCTAATAAACAACCGGGTCCTCACACGAGATCTCTCTCTATATAATTACCGATTTGATTATTTGCATAGTCTATTAGATCATTTAACTCTTATTCACTAACCTAATCATTTTGCATTCACTTCATTCTCTTGATTTATTACCGAAGTACACAATTATAACAAATAATCACAACACCCATCATCATTAAAAACCAAAGCAACTAGATTAATAATCAAGTATAAATCCCTAAAAGAAGTTAGAACATGATTAACCCAAGGTTCATCATCATCAATTCCATCTTATATATCAAAAGAATGAAATAAAAGATGAAAAGTAGAATAGATAACTTGGAGGATTGGAGGTTAAAGCAGTAAATGAAGCTCCACCTTCTTCTTTCTCTTCTTCTCTCTCTTCCTTCTTCTTTTCTCTTAGCTTTTTTCCTAAAATGGCAAATGGAGGCTCTCTCATTTAGGTCATTTCTCCTGTCTTATGTAGTCCTTTACTAATTAGGGTAAAAACTAGGTTTATGTAGGCCACGATTGTGACCTTCTTAAAGAGTCTCTGTCACGATTGTGGCCCCTCTAGGCCATGATCATACACACAAAATTAAAGCTTAATAGAATTTTCTAACCTACATAACACTCAAAACACAAATATCTAACTAACTATCACAATTCTAAATCTAAACTTGCATGAATCAATTAATTAACAACTAAAAACATACTTTAAAACATGATGCAACCTACTACTGTCAGTGCATTGCACATCAACTGACATCCTTTTGTAAACAAATTTACCAAATGGGCATGTAAAGGTCATCTTTTCCTAGTCCTTTGGTGTAATCGAAATATGAAGATAATTAGAAAATGCATCTAAAGATAATAATATTCATATCTATCTAATCTCTCAAGCATTTGATTAATAAAGGGAACGGGAAAATGAGCTTTACTATAGAGCATAAAATAAAAAATATGTTGATTTGATTAGGGCATACTATATTTAAATATGAGGCTAAAGGTTTTGAGTAACTGATTCGGCAAAACAACTCAAAAGATAAAAAAAATCATTAATTCCTTCATGTTTGTTCCAATAGTTGACAAATTTAATTTTCTATAGTCAATGCGTACTCGCCACCTAGTTTGCATATGGTTGGGAACTAACTCAACTTCCTGATTGGCCATAACTATGATTCTAGATTTCTTAGGAACCACCTGAAATGGACTTACCCATTTACTATCAGATAGGGTAAATGACCCTAGTATTGAAAAGCTTCAACATTTTTTTTCATTACTTCCATCATCAAAGGATTCAACCTATGTTGAGCTTGCTTGGTAGCCTTGGCAATCTCCTCCAATAAAAAGCGATACATGCATATAAAAGGGCTTATTCCTTGATTATATGCAATCCTCCATCTAATGGCCTTATTATGCTCTCTCAATATTCGAACCAGTTTTTTTCTTAATATGAAGTCAACACTACATAAGTAATGGCTAATAGGGTCTTCTTATCTCCTAAATATGCATACTGCAAATAGGTAGGCAATGGTCTCAACTCTACATCATGTAACTGCACATCAAAAGGTAACAACCTCTAGTAAGACATAGTAATTGTATGGAAGCCATTTCATACATTGTAGGAAGACTTTCCAAGGACAATAAGGTAGCTACATCTTAATAAACTCTTCTCCCAACTCAACATGAATAGTGGCTTCTGATTCCAAGTTCTCAATTAAGAATGCTTCTAATTGATCCTTGCAACTCAATTTAAACATTTCCTACACTATTGAGATTAATCACATTAACAAGGAATACAGAATGATCATCGTAAGGATGATTCATGGCATAAAAATGTTAAAATAAATTAATTCCCTATCAAATTCCATCGTGAAGGTTCCCTTATGAACATCTATCTTAGTTTGGGTTGTGTTAAGAAACAATCTCCATATTAAGATAGGTACTGGATTGTACGAGGTTTCTTCATACATATCAACTATGTAGAAATCTGTAGGGAATACCAGCTTATTTACCTACACTAATACATCCTCAACTACATCATTAGGGTAAGTGTTAGTACGGTTAGCTAATTGCAGAATAACACTTGTCTCTTTTAAAGGGCGAAATTTAAGGAAGCATAAATTGAATGAGGCATAACATTGATTAAAGCTCCTAAATCTAGCATAACTCTTTTAATCACAGTGTTGCTGATTTTATAGGGAATAGTGAACATACCTAGATCCTGACATTTTAGAGGTATCTTCTTCTTTAAGACCGAGAAACATTTTTACCCATCCTCACTTTCTGTTCACTTGCTTGATTTCATTTGGCAAAGGTGTGTTCACTTTTATCTTTCAGAAAGTCTCCAATATCTCCTTACCTTTTCTCCTTTTTTTTGATTTTGCTAACTGCTTAAAAAAGGTGGAGGATTAGTCTTAACTATATTAGGGCTTTCAGAGTTTATCTTTGGGCTAGATAAGGGATTTCCTTAATTTCCTAACTCTGGAATCTCCAGCTCTTTTCCACTTCTTAAGGTTATCGTGGTAATGTTTCTTAGATTCACCTCAGGTTGAGATGGCAACTTCCCTTTGCTTTGTGATTCTAAGCGATTGATGGCTGCCGCCATCTAACCTATATGGCTTTCCATGTTATGGATGCTCAATTTTATATCTTATTGAAATTATAGAGTGTTAGTAGCAAGAGACTTAACTAAGTCTTCCATAAATGTACTCGAATTGGAAGAGGAGGCTTGCGGACTTTGCTGAAACTGTTATGCTCCTTGTGCCTATTCTAGAAGTGATTCTACTGCCTATTTCTCCGATAACTTAGGTTGGCATAGTATCTCTAACCTGGGTTATATATATAGGAATACAGGTTGTATTGATTGGAAAAGTTACCCCTGCATCATTAACGTACTCTATGCTTCCCTCTTGTAAAGTTGGGCACCCATTAGTCGGATGGCATATATTTGAACATATTTTGCACGTCTTTATCTGTGCCTATCCAACAATAATTTGTCTAACAAAAGATGTTACCTCATCCAAATGTTGTTCAATGGAAGAAATACTTACGTCTTTTATGTGACGAACATTGTCATGAATGCCAAATTGTTGAGTGTTAGTGGCTATTTGCTCAATTAGTGTTCGGGCCTCTATAGGAATCTTCTCATTAATACCCTACCGCTCGCTATGTCTACCAAACTCCTTAATATAGATAATAGTCTTTTGTATAAATATTAGATAAGGAGTTGTTCTAATATGTTATAGTAGGAATAGCTGGCATATAACTTCTTAAAGTTTTCCTAATACTCACAAAGGGACTCTCCATTATCTTGCTTTATGCCACATATTTCTTTCCATATGATGGCTATCTTTGATGTTATAAAATATTTCTCCAAAAGCATCTCTTCATCTCAATCCATATGTTCATGCTCACAGTAGGCAAATCAAATAATCAATGCTTTGTTGCATCTAGTAAGGATGGGAAAGCCCTAATATGATCTACTTAGTTGTCACCCCTTGGGGTTTCATACTCAGATATACCGCATCAAGTTCCTTGAGATACTTACATGCATCCTCACCTGCAATTCCATAAAAGTTAGGCAACAAATGGATTAGCCTAAACTTAAGGACAAAATCTACATGCTCGGTAAAATTATGAAAAGCAATTTATAATGGTCTTTGAGTTAAGTCTGGTGCTGCCAATTTCATTAATGTTCTTAGATTAGCCATTGTTTCTTCAATTTCAAGCTCTTTTTGTACTTCTGGAGTTGTCCTTGCTTCCTTTTTTAACCACTGCAATGTCCTTTCGATCTTCGAATCAAGCCATAGAGGTTCTCTATGAGGAGATCTTATTGCTACCATACACCAAAACTAACAACTGTGAAAAGATTAAGAAAATTACTAAAAAATTATTAGAAAGAAATATATATACAAAAATAGTCTAAATAAGAAAACTAAAGCACCACATTTCCTAGAAATGGCACCAAAATTCTTGATGCGTGTCGAATACACTAGAAAATAAAACTGGCTTTCCAAAACTAAATTTATAGTAGTGGTGAGTAGGGATCATATCCATAAGGAAAGTAAGTGTAGCTTTGTAATGAAAAGAATTGGTTTTTAGGAACTGAAGAGAGGGGATTTGGTTGAAATCAATAAACAAAATCAAGTAAAATTAAATCAATGAAAGCAAATCAAATTAAACAATTAAAGATTGATAAAATTAATAAATGCATTTAGAGTCCACTTTTTGGTTCAGTCTCAACCTACACAAATAAAAATACTCCATTGTCTTGTTGCTTTCACATCTCTCTTAGAAACTATTAATCATAAGTTAATAATAAGCTCTGTTAACCCTAGTTTAACTAAAATAAGCTCTTTAACTTAGGAAAGTCACAATATGAGCTAGAAAAATAGACTAATCTAAGTAATAATGATACAAGCTCAGGTCATTTAACCTATGTTATTTTATTCCTAATGATTCAACATCAAAAGTTTGCCACGAATGAATCGAAAACACAACTATTACGTATTTTATTAAGGATTATGGCAAAGGGATTATATAAAACAATGTAATAAAAGCACTCAAATCATTCTTACATAAATACCATATCAATATGCAAGAGAACAATCTCTATAGAGAGAAGATAAATAATATAAAATGAAGAGATGTTAAGATGTAATATTAGGCTTTAATTCCACCTACAAACTAGAAGGATGAAGACTAATCTTCCATAAATTTCCCAAAAGTGAGTGTTTTACCTCCTTTTATGTTCCAAAAATGATTCATCCTTTCTTTGACTGACTCATATCTTTATTTATATGAAAAACTAAGTTTTCGTGAAGATACATGGTTTGATACACGACTGTTATCTCACAAAGCTAGTCTTTTTTCAAACATATCTCTCAAATGTTCGCAAGTATCCCATTATCTCACTCAAATATCGATTTTATTATTATTACTAGATATTTATTATCTTCCAGGTTAAGGAAACAATCCATATATCCTGTTCTCTGTAATGGTATGCCCAGTCGTTAGAGCCTCTGCCTTAGTTTAAAGTCTTTGCATCCATATCCATGCACTCTAATATACGACGTGCTTAGGGATATGGCAATGGATATGGTTTGGTTCAGGTATTACTCTACCCATATCCATATCCATTTTTTATGACTCAATCCATTATCCATTTAAAATCCATCATTTTTACGATTTACTATCTATATCCAAATCCATTAGATTGTTCGGGTTTTTCGATATCGATCGGGTTATATAGCACATAAAAATATAACTTTTAATAGAAAATATAAAGAGTAGATTTTTGTGAACGTGCCAAATCAAAATTACTTTAATAATAACAAGTCAAAATTTTGATTTATATGTCTTAAAAAACCATAAAATTGGAATACTAAAAATCCTAATGTCTGGTGTAATGATAATAATATATATTTTTCACAATCAAGGACTAGAACAAAGGCAGAAATATTCAAAGCTTCAAATTGTCTTTGCATTAACTCCACAGAATTGAGAACTCAAAGGTTACTGATGGAATGACTAAAACAAATGGGCTCTTTTTACTTGGAAAAAGGTGAAGAGTAAAGTGGGGATTTTAAAGCTATTTCTCCTCAGAAAATATTAATATTTCATTATATTTAACCATAAATATTCAAGAAAAATAGAAAAAATAGAGTTAATAAAAAATGGGTCAGGTATGGGTATCCATCGGCTCGGGTTATCACTAGACCCATATCTAACTCCATATCCACATCCATTTTTTAGCGTCCATTTAAAATCCATTTTTTAGCCTCTATGTTCATTTTTTCGAGTCGGGTGTTGCAAATATTAATTAGGTTGAAACACTGCCATCCCTAGATGTGCTCCATCTTTTGTAGCTGAAACTATCTTAAGGATCCTAAATTTTTTATTTGTGACTTTTTCCTTTGGACGTATAGTGAAGTGAAGTAAAATGTGATGGATACTTGTCTCATTTATAAAATAGGACCAGTAGAGTATAGGGGTTAAATGGTTGCAAGGACTCAATATGGGATTAAATGTTTTACCTCCATTTGCAAGGTATACAATTTTAGAGGTGGATAATTAAAATCATTGAATCGCAGGGCTTTACCTCACTCAATCTTAGCTAGGGTAGTGACGTGAGAAATAACTTCAACATTGATTAGGGGCTATTCTGAGTTCTCATATTTTATGAAAAGAACACACGATTTCAAGTGCAAGAAGTCTCCAAAGTCCTCTTATCAACCAAGAAAACTTTTTGCATAAGCAATCATCAAATAGTGTCTTATTCGGTGAGATCCAGGTAGATGTGCTTACTTGGTTTTTAAGCTTACCAAATACGCATAAATACACAAATACATGCTCATGCATATGCACAGTTTGTTATGTAGGTTTTCCTTAACCATGTAGATCTAGAGTGTAATATAGTTCAGTTAATTTTGATTATGTATGACTAAATCAATGGGTACTTTACATTTAGCGCCAAGATATATTACTTACAGATAATAGAGTTTTGGGAGATGATGACAACATTCAGTTTGACAATTTAGTAATACTTACAAGTCTTAAGAAATCATCATTGTTGGTTTTTGACTGAAGAAGGAAGTAAAAATAGAAATAAAGAAGCTGAAACAAATATAAAAGTACACATTTTTATTTTTTTTGGAGCACCTCTTTATTCACTGCATTGCTCATTATATAAAGTTGAAACATAATAATAAAACAAAATAATTTACTAATATTGAATCATATCTCAACTAACTACTAGAAATAAGGAATAAAACAAAAAAGTCTCTAAAGACTTGGTCCATTAACCAATTATTTAACAAAAAATATCAATGACTTGTTTTTAGCACTCCTCTTTACCTTTGGGCCTATTTGGACGGATGTTAATTGATGGAATGGAATGGAACATAATGGAACAGAAGGGAACGATTTATAATGGAATGGAATGTAATATAGTGAAAAGTTATTTAGGAGGGATGGAAGGGTTCATAATGTAACGTAGTGAAACATTGTTTGGAAGATAGATGGAATGGAATGTAATGTATAGTAAATGACTATTATACTCCTGATATTAAAATTGTTGTTACCAGAGGTTTAACGCTATGATTTTAAGACAGAAATCATGTCTAATTAAAAAGTCATTCACAATCGTGACAAATGATTTTTTATATTTTCTATTTTAAAATAATAAAATTTTAATAAAAGTTTTATTATTTTATTATTAATTATATACAATTTATTATTAATTATATAAAAATATTATTAT
>JAOTAY010051647.1:0-19820 GCA_025629805.1 Erythroxylum baracoense
ATGTCTATATTTCAGACTCATGCATAAACTTAATCATGGATCTTATAACATTTATAGTTTCAAACTATTTATATTATTTCAATTCAGAATTTTTGTGACTATGTATCAATATTCACATAATCAATTATGTGGTATCATACTATGGCCCTCACACTTATTCATAATTGAATCAATTAAGTGGTATCATATCTTTTTAGAGGTAGTGGAACTATTAATATGAAAACCTTTCCTTAGGGATATCATTTAATTGCTATACTCAAACTTAGGAATTTTAAAAAATATGTGCAATTCTTTCACTTGATGAATGAGTTCAAGTTCATGTACAATATGGAGAGGTTAAATAAGGTGGTGGAAAGTTTATGCAAGGTTAAGCTCATTAGAGAGGTAAAGCCATGTAAAATAGGTAAGCTTATGATCTTATGATCGATTGGTAAGAACAATTCCTTCATTTTGGAAACATTTTCCATTATAAGGGATTTACTTAAATGAACTTGAAAGGAATTGCTCCATCATAAAGAATGCATACTTTTTTTACAAAAACATGTATATGGAAATCAGTTACAAAAATAGTTGTACGTAAAGAAGAGGAGAACTCCACTTAGGTTCAAAAGCTTCCTGATAAAGTTAGAGGGATATAATGAAGCTATAGAAAAGGGGAATGGAGGAGGACATACAAGGATTTGAAGCTTACAAATTATGAAAAAAGTTCAAAGCTATGGAAAAGAAATAGGGAAATCTTAATTAAACTAGAATCAATAATATTAATTAGAACTCATCCGAAAATCCAAATGCAAGGTGAACTTAATCTAAACCTTGATGATTATTTAAAGGAAACACAAGAAAAGCAAGCCCTAAGTTTCTGCATTCAAGCCTTGAATGCTCATAACTCTTTATTGAAATAAAAATTAAGGATCTAATAGGCTGAAGGGATGAGAAATTATAATGGTGATATAATTTAGAAGTATCAGAATATCAAAAATAAGGTACAAACATACTTCTAGAGTTCTCTAGGATCATTATAGACTCTGGGTCATCAAAAGATAAATTAAGATACATAACTTTAAAAAAATTTTGGGGTAATTTGGATGCTAATTCAATGTGAGAGTAATCACCTTTCATACAGGATATATTAATGATCGATAAACGATCATCACGTTTATTGCCATAACAAAGGAAATATACATCAATGAAATTTATAGAATTATTAAAATACACAAAATCTTACCAAGAAAGGGAGTAATCATAACTCAAGAAGAGGAAGATGTGACTTGTGAGGAGAGGTGGAGACAAAGTGGGGTAGTAGTGAGGGGCAAAATCTAGAACATAGTGTGGTAGTAGAAATGCAAAGAAGAAGAACATAACATAAAACTAGAACACATAAAGGAATAAATAATAGAATAAGTGAAGAACACAGGCTCAGGGACTCTATTAACCTATTATAAAACAACATGGCTTTACATTATTTAAAAATAATAGCTTTAGAATGTAAAACAACATTTTTTTACCTACATTGTTTTACATTATAAATATAGTTGCTTCATAGTAAGAGCTTGGCCCAACTCGAAGCTTAAAATTTTTATTAAAAAAAGACTGAGCCTAACCCAAAGCCCGATCAAACTAGGCTAAGCTTGGGCATATATGCTAAGCCTAACAGTACCTCATAAGAAAAAACTTGATATGGACTCAGTTAACTCTAAATGAATAGAAAAATTCCATAACAACTTAGGTTTATTCAACCCTTCTGGAATTTTAGACCTCTCTCCTTTTAAGATTAGATAGGACACTCATGTAAGGAAGCTTAGAATACCTTTTAGCTTCTTTAACTTTCTCACTAATATAGAGGGATATGAGAATCTGATTACTAACGGATTAGATAATCTAGTGGAAGGATTTGAAGCCTGTATACTTGTCATTATATTAAAGATAATAAAGGAGGAATTATTCAAGAAAGACCTGCTTAAGTAAATTGAAAGAACTAGATAGAAACTCATGTCTGCTTAGGGTGTTTTATATGATAATCCTCTAAATGGTGACCTATAACAAAGAGAAAAAACCCAAACTTAATTCCTATCTCTTTTTCTAGAAGCTCACAACTCTTTACTAGGATAGACAACTCAAATTTCTTAGCTTAAAGAGGGGGGTTACAACTCATCCTTTTTCCATAGGACTATCTAAAATTTCCGGTATCCTAGATCAAAATAGCAATCACTGCTTTGACTAAGACTATTTAAAGGTTCTAACCTTTAATTACTTTATGTCTTTCCTAGGCTCTGAGTTAGATTCATCAAGTTCCCGCTCTATCCATTCCAAATGCATTTCCCCTTCTCCAAATCAATCTTATATTCATCTCCTATCTGAACTTGTATCCAACTTAGAGATTAGGAATGCTCTCTTTAGTCTCAATCCAGACAAAGCTTTAGGACCTGATGGAATTAATGCCCATTTCATCCCAAAGGTCCTAGAACTTATTATATCCTTATGTTTGTAATGTAATCAAAGAATTTCTTTAGCTCAGGAGCCTTACTCAAAAATTAAACAAAATTTTTTTTTGCCTAATTCCTAAAAATCCCATTACCTCATCCTTCAAAGACGTCAGACCTGTATCATGTTACAATATCCTCTACATTATTTCTAAAATTTTAGCTTTGAGACTAAAGACCCTTATGAATGCACTAATCAAATTTTCTCAATCTACTTTCATTTCAGGTTGCAATATTGGAGATAACCTCTTGATAGCATAGGAAAGTTTTAAGGAATTCCAAGAAATCAATCAAAAGTTGCTCTATAATTGACTTCTCTAAAGCTTTTTATACCCTCAATTGGAGATGCATTCTTCACACCTTGCAGATCTTTCGAGTCCCTCCTATGTTCATCAACTAGGTACTTCAATGAATATCCACTTCATCATTCATTGTGGTTATACATAGAGAGGCTCCTCATATGTTCAAAATGGCTAAAGGGATCGGATAAAGAGATCTTTTATCTCCTTACATACGACTACTCTAAAGCTTTTCATACGCTCAATTAGAGATTCATTATTCACACCTTACAGATATCATCAAGTTGGTACTTAAATGTATATCCACTTCATCACTCATTATGATTACAAATAGAGAGGCTCCTAACATGTTCAAAAGGGATAAAGAGATCAGACAAGGAGATCTATTATCTCCTTACATACTCTAGCTATAGAGATGCTTATTGGAATGATCTCCTTTAACATTTCTTAAACGAAAACTTTTAAATTCCTTTACAAATATAAGAGAGTTAGGATCTTTAACCTCTCATTTATAACTGACTTACTTCTTATATATAAAGTACATAAAGAATCAGTGCAATTATTATTGGATTGCTTTCAACAATTCTCTGAGATATCTAGACTCTCAATCAGCAGGAGCAAAATCCATATCTTCATTACTATGGTCTATAAACCCCTAGAGCAATCATTACTGCAGATATATGGAATTCAATTATGTAAAGCTCCCTTCAAATATCTTAGTTTAGCTATCACATCTCCTAGACTAACTTATAATGACTATAAACCATTATTTAATGTTGTTTTATAAAGGACTTGTAGGTGGATGTATAGGAGTTTGTCTTATACAAGGAGGGTTTAGCTAATTAATTTAGTTCTTAATACAATGCCATTACCAATCAAGGTTATCAAGGAAATTAAGACAATCCTCATGAATTTTCTGTGGAGTGGATCAGGCATCAATTATAGGACTCCTAAAGTTAAGTGGAAAGAGATTTTCCTAATTCTCAAGGGGGATTTGGGATAAGTCAAGTCAAGTTGCTAACAAATCTCTAATATCAAAGAGAATATAAATCCTTTTCATCCTTTTCAATGATAAAGAATCACTCTGGGTGAAATGGATGCATAAGTAGTATATTAGAGGATCTAGCTTATGGTCTAGAAAACCTAATTCCAACACTTTCATAACTACTAAACCTCTCATAAGTCTAAAGGAAATTGTAGGTAAGGATATGAACCATGTGATTAGGAACGGTGAGAAAACAAGCTTTTACTTTGACAATTGGACACATATTGGACCTCTATACCTTCACCCCTCATTTTACACTCTATAACCCTATCTCCATCTTAATTATAGGGTCAAAGTAGTGATAAGAGATAATCAGTGGAGCTGCCTCCCTAGAGGATTATTAAACCTTATTCCCAACTTTCCAAACTATTCCCCTAATTGATCTAGATTTGATAAAATTATCTAGCTTAGGGTTCTACCTAATAAGTTTACAACAACCTCCTATACTTCTCTCTTTAATCCCACCTCCTAGAAAGTTAAATGTTTTAAAATGTTATATTTTAAAAACTATATTCCTAAGTTCTCATTCATCATATGGATGGAAATAAAGAATAGACTCCTGTCTTTAGAGAAAATTACTTGAATTGGATAATCCCTCTACATCCTATGTCAATCCTAACTTGAGACTAAAGATCACCTTCTATTAGTATGTGCATACTCCTCTAATTTATGGAAGAGTATCTTAATCAAATGTAACTTATATTATCTGCCTCACTTTTTAGACAATACCATATATTGGGTTTTAAATCTTAACTTTCATAAAGTGACAAGTTGATATTTAAAATTTTTCTAAGCTATGGGATCTATAAGTTATAGAGAGAAATAAATCATAAAAGATTCCTCAACACTAAATATCAGTTTCAAACATTCATTGGATATGCTTTCTAATAGTTGAGGGAACTAACAATAGCTTTGATTACAGTCCAACAAGTAAGGATAACTAGTTGCTATTGATTGACCTATTTCGTGATAGTCAATATTGTAATAAACCGTAAGTGCACAGTGCAGTTGTAGCTAATATCAATAAGTACAGGTCGATCCCACAAAGACTATAAATACTAGTAATTACCCTTCCCCTATTATCTACCATATTGATAATTTTAGATTTTTAATGAAAAGAAAATAAAAACTAAAACTAAAACTAATAAAATAAAATAGGAAACAATAATTAACATAGAGGCAATGGAATTCACATAAAAAAACTATAGTTATCAGAAATTAGTATCTAGGTTCGAATGCCCTTAAACCTTTAACAGATTGATCTTTTATCAAGTAATTATTTGGTTAATGTATTGGACCGTGGAGACTCCTATGGTATGCTAGTTACTGACCTTGAGTCTACTAACAACTATTCCTATGACCTATAACTGAATTAATCAAGTTAAACCTTATAGGATTGTGTTACCAATTTATGAGTCCCTTTGTTAGGTTTGACCCTAATATGGAGGATTTGTACCATCATATCTCTAGTGTTGCAATCAACTCCTTCTAGTTATGGTAGATCTATTCACACTAGGATTTCTCAATCTCCATGTATGAAATCAGATTATTAGTAAAACACATAATCAGATTACAATAATCAATCGAACTAATTGCATTAATAAAGGAATCAAATCATATCAAAGTATTAACGTAAGGTTCACCTAACCTAAATACTGACCGGACATTTAGTTACACATGATCGAATATGAAATTAAACATATAATGAAAGAAAAACAAAATAAAAACAATGGGTTTATAATTCTGAATCTCCCATATTGTCTTCTATCAAATGTTTCTGCGATGTAAAGGCTCGATCTTGAATTCTGATGGATCTTTCAATGAATCTTCATGTTTTTCTGCTTCTCTGGACCAAAATTGACCCTTTTAACATTCTCCACGTATGGAAATTGCCTCCCAAAGTCTCTTACTCCCTTTAGCCTCTGAACATAACTTTTTTTATATTAAAATATAGGTTTTTGGGTTATGCACGATCGTGCACAGAAATGTGCATAATCAAAATCTGTTGAGTATTGCAAAAGTGCACGAGTGTGCAAAATTCCAAGGCCGTGCACTCCTTTTAGATTGCTAATTTTCTATTTTAGCCATATTTTCACCCGATTTCTATAAAGGCAATTATCCCCTATAAACACACTTAGAGCAAATTAAGTACCAAATATACGATAAAAATATAAAATATCAAGCAAAATATACCAAATATGGGTAGTAAAATATTGTCAAATATTCGTCTATCAAATATATACTAATAAAAAGGAAGTTGCATACTAAGTAAAAGATGCAACATATGGAGAGGAACTAAAAACTCAACCTTAATTCATAAATAGTTAAGATCTAGAGTGTATGAAATTCATGTACTGAACCCATTCAAAGAAAATGCATACCTGGCTAAATGTCCCACCTCTATTAAAATGTTGTCAAATTAGTGATTAATGCGGTCTAACATGAAATGATGAATCTATAAGAAGGTGGAAATACTAAATGTTTTAAAACTTAGTAAAATTACAAAGAGCTTACATAAAATTGGAAACATAAGAGAAGCCCTTACTAATTTTGGATTAAAATAGAAGAAGAAAGGAAGCTTCCTACACTATCCTTAAAACATGACAGAAGTAAAAAGGAGAGTTCATTCCAAATCAGCTCACACTTTTCAATAGGAGCATAAAAGGAAGAATATGGACAGATGGTTATTTGTTAAGGAGATAATGGTAGCTATGGTATGCACAGTATGGGAAGGACAAATGTCTAGTTGGTACGCTAATCAAACAAGTGGATTTTGTAACTATTTAAGCCAGACCGTCTTGATATGCATGGATATTTTATAGTTAATTTTTTAAAGGTATTTGTACACTCTGCACTTAACCTTCTTGGAAATACAATTCTTTAATTTCCAAAAAGAAAACATACATGTATATATCCCAACTCCAAGTAACTTTTTAACAGACTTTCAAGAGTAAATTTTTAAGTAAGACAAGGTGCATAGAACTTGCTAAAATAAGCAAACAAACTAAAAGCTCATTTAAGAGAAAAATGTTCGCAACCTTAAATAAATCTTTTCAATTACTTCACATGGATTTATTTAGCCTTATTGGAGCTATTAGTCTAAGTAAAAAAAGTTACGCATTTGTCATAGTATATGAATTTATTAGATTCACTTAGGTATTATTTTTAGCTAGTAAAAATTATTGCATTAAGTGGAGCTTTTATTAGTTTTGTTAAAAAGATTTCAAAATGAAAAAGAAAGCTCCATTGCATCAATTACAAGTGATCATGGTAGCAAATTGAAAATGAACTATGTTAATTTTTTGTAAACAAAAATGCATCTTTAATAATTCTACACCTAAAACTCCTTAATAAAATGAAGTTGTTAAAAGGAAAAATAGGACTTTGTAAGACATGACTATAACCAAAATCAAGGATTTAAAAACTAAATTAGACTAACTAGTTCAATTAGGTAAAGTAAGAACTAGCAAGTTTTTCAACTCGGTTCATATTTAAATGTTATAAATAAAAATTAGCTAGTTTATTACTTAATCGGTCAATTTTTGCAAAACTATAATTAGTAAAAACTATAACCTTATCTTCTTTTATTTTTTATTTTTTAGACTCCATATCCAACCAAACTTCAACTTTTCACTGACTCTCATATTTTCGTTTAATCTTGGAAACATTTCAGTCTCCATCTCTAACCAAACTCAACCTCTTCAATAGATATTCATTTTTCTTTAACGTATTCAATAACAAATAGAGAAGACGTAAGGATTAACCGATTAGGGGTATTTTTATTTTCACTTTTGAAATATTCACTAATGTAAGGATTAGGGTCTTCTTTTTATCGATTTAATCTTTTTTTTAATATTTGGTTTGTTATTTTACGTTGTGATTTATAATTTATTAATCCCTTTTAAAGACATTGAGTTTGCTAGGTTGTGATTAAAGTTTCTAGGCATAGAAACAGTGGGTTTACCAAAGAAGAGTTGGGGATTTTGGGGTTGATTATCTTCTTAAATCCTTTTAGTTTCAATATATCCTCATTCATCCTAAAAAAGGAAAAAATAGTATAGATTCTACTCTGGTGTTAGCTTCCACAAAATTTTAATTAATGTGTATAAAAGTTTTTAGCTGCTATAAAACTCCAATTCGGTTGAGACTTGAAGAAGGCAAAGGTTTTGACTTTACCTCTTAATTTCCTAACCTTTTATGAAGTTTTTAAGGGAAAATTTGGTGTTGAAGAAAATCCATGTAAATGTCTAATTACCTAGTTACCCACCAATGGACAAAGACTCAGTCACCTATTACCCATCCTATAATTAATAATTTATTAATTTTTCTTAAGAGAATGAGAAGTTATTTTTGTATTTTATTATTTTGCATACATATTTGAGCCTATTGTAAATTCTTGTCTTGTCTCAAAATAATTTGATAATTGCAAATTTATATGAAAAGACGTGTAAAGTGTAAACTGAGTAAAGATTTTCACATTTTTCTCTTAGTCACTTGATTAATATATTTTTTATATTTAGCAGTTATAAAGTATGTGATAGATGGTAATAGGTTAACATTTACAAATTATAAGTACAAATACTTTTTCTATTTCTTTGAAACCACCATACAACACGATTATATAAGTGAGCATCTTTATAAATGCTCTCAATTAGTATCTTGATTTCCTAAAATGACTCTGTGATGTCATTTTAACTATGTCAGATTTAGGAATGCTTATCAAATACGTTAATTGATGAAACTAAAGTATCTATTTTTCTTTTCAAACTCCTAAAAAAAAGATATATAGTAAGTAAAAGCTTTCCATTCACTTACTTGCATGTTTGGTTTTTTTAAGAACTTTCTTATTATCGCATTGTAGCATGAATGTAACTAAACTAGTTTATCAAATATAATGTATCTAAAAGGATAAGTATTTTCAACATTTGTTGATTTCTTATAATGACTATATTTTATAGTTGTGTATAAAACTTACAAACTTTTTCTCATATCTTCAAGTTGAAATTATAATGAAAAATATGCAATCATTAAAAAAATATTTAATAAATATAATATCTTCTACTCATGATAAGTATAATCTATCAAAGAAATATTTTTCTTCTTCCTAAACATCTTATGGAAATATTCAATATAATTATATGTTTTTCAGTAGAATGTTTAAAGGGGATGAGCTTATAGAATGAAAGAACATCTTGCTAATGTTAAAGGTAATATTACTTCTTACCATTGATATATGTGAGAGGATTGGAAATTATTTGTAGTAATAAGTAAAAAAAGGAAAATAAAAAAGCTCATAATGTATCTTTTGGAGATGATGAAGCACAATAATTATTAGATAAAGGAAAAAAAAAGTTGTTAGTAACATAGATTCTTATTTTTCCTCTAAGAAATACTCCTAATTCTCAACCTAGTTTAGAAAGTGTTTTGGTTGATAAGGATATTATTTTCCAATGAAAATGAGATTAGGCTAAATGGTTCTATCATTCACATATTCCTTTAAATACTTTAAATTTACCTTATTTTTCAGAACAAGTTGATGCTATAACAATAATAGATATAGAATTTAAGGCTTTTTCTTATTATAAGATTATATGCCTTTGTGTTTAGGATTTTAAAAAGGAATTTAATTTATTGAGAATACATATAAGTCTAATTAGGAATCAATATGATGCATTATTATAACAAATGGGTTGACTAATCAAAGACAAAGAACCTTGATTAATTTCTTGGTTTATTATAATATTGAAATAACTTTTATCAAGTTTGTTGATGCATCTGATATGGTAAAAAGTGCTCATGCTTTATTTGAATTATTTTTTGAAATTGTCAAATGTGTTAAACCAAAAAATGTTATGCAATTTATTACAGATAATGCCGCTAATTATATATCAGTTGTACATTTAAAGAATAAGCATATTTATTGGTCTTTATATGCTCCTCATTATTTAAATCTCATTTTAAAAGATATTGGTTGTATAGACCATATTCTTAATCTTGCTTCACATGCATCTAAGATCACATTTTTTGTGTATAATCATATCATATTTTTGTCTTGGTTAAGAAAGTAAGAAGAATGAGTTAAGATTGAGCATCTTACTGCTACTAGATTTGAAGCTATATTTATTACTTTGAAAAGTGTTTATATATGATCATAAACAACTACTTTAAATTTTAGTTGTAAGTAAAACAATTTTAGGTTATAAGCTATCAAAGAGTGTGAAAGGAAAATAAGTTGATGATATTATTGTAGATAATAAAATTTGGAATGCATGCTTTATCATTGTGAATATTATGGCTCCACTTATAATGTTATTAGGGATTGTTGACTTAGATGAGAAGCCATCTTTACAGTATATATATGATTATATATATAGAGTCCAAAAATAATTATGAGTCTTTCTAAAGGGAAGGAGAAACTATTCAAGCCTTTCACAGATATTCTTGATGGGGATAAGCATTTTACTCAAAGAATCCACTTAGTAACTTATTTTCTCAATCTTTATTTCTTATATAGTGAAGATGCATCTACAAATGATATTATAGGTGATTTCCTTGATATGATTGAATGCAAAGAAATTTTCTCTATTAACAAGCAATCAAAGGCAACAAATAAAATTAAACTGTATTGTGAAGGTTTAGCAAATTTTGCTAGATCATATGCAAAGAGAGAACTTATAATGAAAAAAATGCAATCTAGTAAGTTTCATACTTTTAGTTCATCCTTTCTTATAATAATATTTTTTTCATACTACTAATTTAAAATACAAATTGGTGGTGGAGATTATTTGGTGAAAGTGCTCCAATGTTAAGAAAACTCACTATTAGACTACTTAGTCAAACAACGTTTATATTAGGTTGTGAACATAATTAGAGCATTTTTTTTACATATTCATATAAAGAAACAAAATTGTTTGTAACATTAAGGACTCAATGACCTTGTTTATGTTACTTATAATCCGACTCTTCATGTAAGGCCCCAAATTGTACCCTAGTTGGAATGTTTCATTAAACATGTATTGCATATGTCTTAAATTATGGTTTAATGAATCATACTTAGGGAATTGGAATTTATTGTCTTCATTAGAAACTTAAGGTATTAATGTTTAGGCTCGGGTCTCGGAATATATGTCATGGATATATTATACAAGATTTGGGTGATGATTAAGTGAAAAGAAGGTTTGAAAGTTCTTAAAAATCCAAGCTTGAAGTGAATTTTTCGCATGATCAATTGTGATATCTAAAGTGAAATCTAGTGTTTGTTTACAAACCAATGTAATACTCCAACTTGTAAGTGTCATATCTTTTGATTCCGAGGTCCAAAAATTACAAACTTTATACCATTAGAAATCTAATATGATAAGCTACAACTTTTATGAAGACAACTTTGTCAAATTCAGCCTAAATCAATACAGTTTATTGATGCTTTATACATGGACTAATTTCTCGGTGATAAATGGCAGCATGTTGTGTGGATGAGTGGCAGCTCCTAAATGGGACAAGTGGAGAACATGCATGAAGCCACATGCTATTACCATTTTGTGACACCTAGCATTGGAGGAGATAAGGTTCTGCTAAAGTTTTCTGTATTGCTTAATTTTCTTCATCTAGTTCTCTCACCACCGAACTCTCTCTCTCACTCACACCTCTTGGAAATTTTTGCATACTTTTTGGATCATCGTCTTCACTTGATATCTTTACATGCTACTGCACCAAGGAAGTTAGATTCTGCTACTTTCTATGTTACTGTCCTCTTGGTCATCTTAATCTTGGATTTGTGATATTTTCTTGAAAGGCTAAAGTGGCTTGCTCATTGAAGTAGGAAATTGTGTTAAAGAAGGTATGGGAATACTAATATTGATTGCATGTTATCTTATGAATTATTTTGATGCTTGATTGGATAGAATATGTATGGATTTGTTAATGAGTTAAGGTCTGGACATGAAATTGATGTGTATTTGAGGCATCACGAAGGTGTAATTGCGGTGAAAAGGATGAGTGTTAGAGTAAGGGTGTTGAAGATGTAAGATGTGAATGAATTGTACTGGTTTCACTCAACGGATTTCACTGAACAGTCATCGGTATGTAGGCTATAACTTGACCTGTAGATATCCAAATGAAGTGATTCTCATTGTGGATCAAACTACACACATATTCCTACAACTTGCATGAAGGAATAGAATTTTTTTTCTGCCCCGAAGGATGATGAAATTTGGCCTAAAGTTGAATTTAGGATTTTATCATTGTTTGAGAATAGTCTGTAGTATTTTGGGTATAACTTGCAAAATACTGAACCAAAATGCGTGATTGTGATGTCATTAGAAACTTAATTCATAGAGGAACTTTTGATTAGAAGAACATATTGCTCAGAAACCTCTTTATGTATGTCAAAATATCCATACAAATCTGACTCGAAACTTGTCCTAACAAATCTGAACTAATCTTGGTTGTGTAATTGTTGACATATATATGGTTAGGACTTAATAATGGTTTTATTTGACTTAAGTGAGATTAATAATGAACCTAGGTGATGTTAGATTGATGGAGAAAAAGGTGTTGATTTGTGGTTTATAAATGGAGTTGATGATATAAAAGATATATGGTTTATTAATGATGAGCATAATGTTGAATTGCTTGGTGTGATCATGAATGAATGAGCTCTTAAAGCTTATGTGTTATGAATTACATATGAATGATTGTCAATTGGGAATTTCTGCTATAATATTGTGACAATACCAGACCATTAGTTATTCGAGGAGTTTTATAGTTAGGATTGTATTGGAAGTGCTTGCTAATTATGTGCATATGCATAATGTTTGACGACTCAACATTTCTATTAATGCAAAATTGCACATGTTTGTATTTATAAGGTTTGCATAAAAATTCTGAAATCTGAAATTGATTGTTATAAAAACTGTCAAGTCCTAGTCATGGGTAAATAAGCATGCTCTACAACTGCTCCTGGACGCATTTAAGGTGTCAACACTTCGATGTCTCCTGATTATGACACTTCGGTGTCTGAGACATAAGTCTTTCCTGATATTGACACTTCAGTGTCTCTTAATAAGGGCACTTTGATATCGGGACATAAGTCTCTCCCGTTCTATGATACCGTTAGGTATCTCCTATTTTGGTCCCGTTACCCATTTCTGTAAAAAGGATTAGTAAGTTAATTTGTTTTGTACTCTGTTACATGTACAGTTCGGTTATCATTAGCAATGTTTTGAAATAATTAAGTTTTGTTTTGACTTATTCAGATACGGTTTTGACACAGACAAGTTATGTTCTGATATCATGATATTCTGTTTCGATAATTGTAAGATTTGCTTTGAAGCCAATATATCCTGTTTTGGCATATTCTGTTATGAGATACTTATTGTTTGGAGTGCACTTTTATATGTGATCTGATTTGTATATGTCATTATCATATAACTGTTAGGGTCAGTTACCATTATGTATCATGTTTAGTTTTCCTCACTAAGTTATATGCTTAGCACGGTGGATTTGCCTCGTGTAGATTCAGATAGAAGGGTATAAAGACTAGGACAAGGACAACAGTGGCCAAAGGAGATTGAGTTTTGTGTTTGAAAAAATGTATATTTAAGTTTGTTTTTGAGTTGTATCTGATAATTGAAACAATTTGAATGTGATGGAATGTTTGTAATAACTATAATATAGGATGGATTGGGTTTTAAGACATGTTTTTGATAAGTTCATTGTGTATAATGTATTTTGTTTATAATCCATCTTGTAATGCAATACAATGTATGTTTGCCCGAATTGGTTTTTAGGGAAGATTTCGAATGCTTTGGTTTGTTTGTACTGTTTTGTGTGGCATCCATATATTCTTATAGGGGGTATTTAGGTGTTACATTTTTTCTCACTTTTAGACATTATGGCCTCACTCTCATGCAAAACCTACATATTTTTCTCTTTTATAGCACGGAATAGGTTTTTTACACAATACACGGTCACATACACGATCGTGTCTCTTTAGCACTGCCTCACTTGCAGATTTATAAGGTCACAAAGAGACACACAGTTGTGTCACATGACCATGTATGTCTTCCCTCTTCACGTCCTTCTTCACACGATTTTAGAGAATAACATAGTTTATCCACATGGTCGTGTAAGTGAAGACACAGGCATGTGTCACCCTACACGAGTGTGTGTGTTTACACGGTTGATATACACAGTCGTGTAAGTTAAAGACACAGGCGTATAGCACCTTATATGGTTGTGTCTCCCCCTAAAAGAGATTCATCCATCTTGTATTCATTTATTCATCATCCCTACAAACCATAAAAGCATCTATAACCACCGAAATTCTCAAATAGGGTTGGACACTCAGCAAAGGAAATATACAAACATGCAAAGGTAACCCAACGAACATTAATTTCCCAAAAGCTTCCTATTCCTTGCTTTGCTAGCTGTAATATCGACTTACCTTCATTTAGTCCAATGTATCTCTATATAGAGATTGCATCAAAATTTAAGAAAACAAGTCTACAAACATGTGATTTTAGTGGAAACGACCTATCCTTTCAATGATCTTTTTGGAAGCTATATGAAATTGATTACAATTTAAAGACCATGTGACCAGTGAAGACTTATGGCATGACATCTTTATGTTATTAGATAGCGAATACAACTTTGGTTCCTTTCATACACAATTCATTATATGGCTTTATATAACTATTCTATTAGTTTAAACTTTACAACTTAATGAGGTTGTTAAATTAACACTATTAGGAATAACTTTTGCTGGTTGAAAATTAAAGATCTACTTTGGATTGGTTCCTTGTGATTTAAGATTCCATAACCATTAACTTATAAGTTTAGCTTTCAGACCAAGTTTTAGTGAACCTTGAGTTGCAATAAAAAATAGAAATATATACTTTCTTTTATCTAAAATTGTTATAGTAAATTTTTTTAGTTGTTCTCTCATAGACACAAGCATAGTCAATTCACGTAAAATTTATTTCTTGTTTTCTTTATTACTGTTGTTTGATCCAAATTTATTATTTTCCTAAGTTAATTACTATTATGAGTTATATCCGCTCCTAAAAATGCTTTTATTACTAAAAAAACTATTATAAGAGTCATATTCTTTTGACATAAAAGAATTCCACTCCTTAATAAGTTTTACTTTATGACAAGTCAAGATGAAAGTTATCTTCATACAAATCATATTACTAAAAGCATTGCTAGAAAAGGAAAAAAATGTTGACCACTATGAACAAGAACGAGAAAAGATGAGCTGAATAATAAAATACTCACTATTATTTAATAATATTTTTCTTTACGAAATATTTTTTGAGAATTAAAGAATACATTAAATTTATAAAAAAATATTCAATTCTTACAATTACTCAAAGGCTTAAGAAATATTTATACCTTACAAAGAATTAAAGTAACTTCTTTGATTTTGTCCCTATTTAAGGTCATACCTGGATGCCAACAAAGGAGAATAGGAGGCTTCACAATAATATGCCAAGGACCTTCTTCAAGCATGTTAATGAGATCTGCCTCTTTGGAAAATCTAAATACAAAGCATTTATCTTCAGCTAATAAGTTCTTTTCTAATCCAATTTTTCTCCATTTTAAAGTTGCCCTAGCATTAACTTGAGGGCATGTGTATAGGAAGAAGCTAACTAAGGCTAAGGATCATATATTTAAACCTACCTTAAGACTATTGATAGGAGGGGCCAGCATTCCATCTGTTATTGAAGCTTATGGAAAGTGTGAGAGCTTAAAATTTTCTACATAATAGTTGCTCCCTGCTAGTTTGAACCATAAAATAGACCCCACATTTTCTTTGACAGGAGCTTAAACAGGGGTTTGCATATGTAGAAGGATTCTCTTCAGATGCCATAAAAGCCTTCACAAGAAGAAAGCCAAAAGCTGTGGTTCAGAAGGGGTGGTAAAGAGAGTCAGTTACTATAAATGAAAGCGTTGGTATTAGAGAGGAGTAAACACAATCACAAAACTACCCTTAGTAGTTAGAAGAGGAACAAAGAGATCTATAATTCAAGAATGAGGCGAAGGAAGAAAGGAGATATAACAAGAGATAACCTAAACAACTAGAAAAACCAAAAATTCAACGAATAACAAGTGTATAGCAAAGAGGAGGGATAGTGGAAGGATAATAACTAGAGGTATACGAAGATTTAGTCAAGGTAGAAAGTATGGGTTAGAGAGAAGGAAGACTCTCTCTAGCCATTTGATTTGTAAACTTTTTAAAGAAATCATTTTTCAACATTAAATCAATATCTAGTTAGTCCAAATTGCCTAGTTAGGACATCACTCAGCTAAATTGATGATCTATATATTAGAAATTGACAAAAAATTAAACCTTTTCAAGATTTAGGGTGTTATCAATATCATTTTAAAAAAGTTAAAGTTTAATGTGACACCACATAAATAATGGTAGCGTACCTAGACTTTTCAAGAAATGTTATGGGGGCATTTCTACCTTTTCCTGTTAAAACTCCTGGCTTATGTTTTAGTTGATATTGGGTTAATTAATCCCTTTCTCTAACTCCTAGCATTGGCATTAATATGGTTTTAGTTATGCTTTTTATTATCATTACTTCTCCATAAACTCCTTGTTAGGTAATACGCTTTTAGCAGTTTAGGAACTACTCTTATTCATCAGCTTTTGAATTTCTAATTTTAAAGTTGATAACTACTCTTATTAAGTCTAGGAGTTCATTTCAAGAAAAATTATGAAGAAAATTATAATTATTTAAGGAACATGATCTGGCCTATGCCAGTTTACTAGTTGTGCTCTAGATGATTCAATTGTAATAAGTGATGTAACCTGAGCCATAATTGTGTATGAGACTATATGTACATTAGAATAGAAATAGGAAGATCTATAGTTTAGTGACACATCAGCGCTAAAGATCATAAACTAACTTAAATTAGATAGTAAGATCCACAATTTAGTGACACAATTATATCATAGATTGTGATTATAACTTGAGAGAAAATAGTGATGTCCTTGGTTTAGGCTATGTTTGTATCCTACACCATATCTTAATTATGTTCTAGACCATTTCTTAGGCACAACAAAACATATTTTAGTGTGAAAACCCTAATTTTTATGAACTTTAAATAACTTCTTTGGGAAAACACTCACTAGAGACATAAGAATAATTTTCTTTGTATAAATAGGGTGTAAAGGGATATAGGTTGTGAGGTTTTAATCCAAAGTCCCTAAGAATTAAAATAAAAATGAAAGTTATACTTGATGAATTTTTACACCTACACATGAAAAATTAGTTCATTTATTCTGGTAATATATATCAAAGTTGTTGATGTGTATGAAAAATTCACATTTTCTTAAGTACTTTGCTTGATTTTAATGTTAACTAACTTTGTTTTACTTTTTTAATTTTAGGTAATTATGAAAATTGACCTTGGATGATATTATTTAAGAATTGGAGTTCATTTCAAGAAAAATTATGAAGAAAGTTATAATTTTTGGGAAGCATGATCTGGACTTCGTATATTTACTAACTTGGGCTCTAAATGAATCAATTGTAACATGTGATATAATTTAAGCCATGATTGTGTATGACATTATATGCACATCAGGGGAGAAATAGGAAGATCCATGGTTTAGTGACACACCTATGTTAGACGTTGTAATCTAATTTAAGTAAGATAGTGAGATCTATAATTTAGTGACACATTCATGTCATAGATTGGGGTCCTTGGTTATTGGGGTCCTTGGTTTAGGCCATGGTTATATCCTAGAACATATCTTAGTTATGTTCTAAACCATGTCTTAGGTATAGAAAGAAAATATTTTAGGGTGAAAATCCTAATTTTTATGGACTTTAAACTAACTTAGAGGGAAAAACACACATTAAAGACATTTTTTTCTCTCCAGAAGCTAAGGTTAGACTTCAGGAGGCTTCTAAAATGCTTGGTGAGTCAATTATAAGTTTTTTTTTTGCTTAAAAATGAAGGTCTAAATAGGCTTATTGTAATTCTATTGGCAAGGTATAAATAGTTTCTAAATTTTAATTAAAATTAACTTGGACAGTGCATGCCAAATAGGGCTAGAGAAGTTTTTATTTTTATTTTGCTCCTTTTATATTTATTTTCCTTAATTTGTGATTTTTTTTGTATTTTTACATTGAAGATAATGTAAAACTCAAGTACGGGGAAATAATTAATTAGTTATTCATCCCATTTTGGATATCATTTTTTTATAATTAGCTTAATATGAAACAATTGCATAAAAAATTCAACATTGAATGAAGATTGGCAAAGACGATAAATTATAAGTTTGATTGATTTTTGACTTTATTAATTTATGGAAATAATTATAAACATTAATAACTAATTTATTTTAAATTTCCTTTAATAATAACGAAGATGGATACTTTATCTACATTTTGATACATTTTATATAATTTAGGCATATCTTTAAGTTAGAAATGGATTCTTTCTAAGCATTTTATTATCCCACAAAATATGTGACTAAAATAAAATAAAATATATAAATAAGTGACTATAAGTAAATTTACTCACTTAGCTTTAACCTGTTTAGCAAGTTTTACCTATAATAAAACTCTCAATATCTATAAGTATACGGATTGTACACTTATAATGTTGAAAGGTGTCGATCCTATGAGGAATATGTAAAACTAATTGAACCAAACTTTGTCTAAGGTAATAAAATATGATTTGAGTAAAATAATGACATAAAATTAAGAAAAATTAAAGAAAAGAAATTAACAATAATTGCCAAATGAGCTACCAAAATTAATTAAGGATGTTCAATGATGAATGCATAAGATTTATTCGTTCATTATTTTGTTCCTCTAATGATTATTGATTCAATTATGCGTCGATCCTAGATTTTCGAGGGGCTTGATTACTATCTCTCAAAACCTAAAAAACTAACCCTAATTGAATATAAAACTTCTAGAATTGCATTCTCTCAATTCACAACTACTTCCCAGATTTTTTAACTAGTTTTGAAGTTATTTATTGAATAATCAAGTTCCTACAGAAGATCTCTCTTCGAATGATAGTTGATTTGTTAATTGTGTGACATATTAAATCACCAACTCTTGTTGTGCAACTTAATCAGATTGCTTTTGAATCATTCTCTCAATTTATTGCCAAAGTATATGCATGCATAATTAACACAACAATAGAAATTTTTATTGAATCAATAAAGATTAAAGTCACAAAATAACTACGAGATAAACCTTAATATGAAAATTAGAACATCATAAATGTAATAGACATCTGGAAATTCAATTTACACATCAAGTATTATGAAAATAACAAAGGATAAAGAAAGACAAACTCAATTCAGAGCTCAATCTATAAAACAGGGAATCTGGATGTCTCTTTCAATCTTCTTTGTTTGATCCAAGTTTTCAAGATGGCGACTATGTTTTTAAGGCTTCATAAGGTTCTTAACTAGTCCCTTAGGGTCTTTGCAGTGTAACTAGGGTGGTTTTGTCCTTTAATCAATTCCAAAATATCCCTAAACCCTAAAACAGATGGGAAAAATCACACCTGGGAAGCCTTTGTCATGATCATGACATTAGAGTCACGATCGTAACTCTGTGAATTTACTATCTGTCATGATCGTGATAATGGAGTCATGACAACTCTGGGTAAATCTCTTTTATCATGACCGTGACATGAGACTCGCAATCGTGACCTTGCCCATGCAACTCCATGCACATCCAAATCTATTATTCTTAACCTATCTGATTTCCAACTCTAATAAACACACCAAACACCTCAAGAAACATCTAATTAAGAATGAAAGTATCTATGTAACATCCCGTTTCCAGAGAACGGGTCGGACCAGAAAAACGGGTCCAAATGTGGAAAAGCAACACATCTCATGCTCATGCATTTGTGAATAGTGAGTTTTGCGCAAAAAAAATTTATTGTACATGCATTCATGACAACTGTCCCGGTATAAGTGTGAATAAATGAGGAATTTTTGCAAATAGG
>JAOTAY010051657.1:0-19820 GCA_025629805.1 Erythroxylum baracoense
ATAAATATATGTGGATATATTTATTGGGCTAGATTGAATTAAGTTGTCGGGCTTTTATTATATAAGATATAATATGGATCAAAACTTATTGGGATTCCATAATCCTAATGGGTTTAGGATTATGATATTCTTATTCCTAATAGGAATAGAGAGTAGGGTTTCTCTATAAATAGAGAACTTATATCTCATTATAGATTATACAAAAACCCTAGCCACCTAGTCATAGCTGTTCGTTCTTCTTTTGAGAGAAAAATTATGTCGTGTTCAAAAAGTGTTTTGGAACGTGCTAGCACACATTAGCCGCTGCCCGGATCGTTCATCCTTGTATGGATACCGGTAGAGGACGTTTGCGCACTGTAGCGTCTATAAATCAGAAAAATAAATACCAATCTACGTCAAGAGGTAATTTCGTACGTGTTGTGATTTTCGGTTATACTTATTATTGTGTAGTATGGTCCATTCCGCTGCGTATTGTGAATACTCGGGCCATAGGTGATCCAACATGCTTGACCTACCTTAGTCCACATATGTGACTTCTTGTGGATCTCCCGCGGACTCATATTTATGGAATGGATGCTCTATGCCCAAAACAAATGATAATGGTTAAGGAAGTTAGGAAGGTGAACTATTAACCCCCTTCGTTCCACGCCAAAATGTTCTATAATTGTAGACCCCTATATATCCCATTCTAAGATGGTTGCTCCATTTGTGCGGAACTGCAGCAAGGGTATTCAGGATATGGGTTGAAGTGCAGACTGGAATACTATGGTCCATGCATCACAGTATGAAAAGTTCTTTGGTGGAACACTTGTTGGTTTCTAACTTGTTAAAAACTAGCTTACACATAAATTTGTGCAACAGCAAGTGTTCATGGGACCGGATAATGTTGTTATGTGCATTCTTCATGTAGAATCGCTCAATTCTAGTCAACTCATGCCAATGTTGGGAGACACATAAATCATTATGTTGATCAATGATGGTGGATTCGGGGAATCCACACATCTCACACATAAGTTCAACATTCAGTTCGTAAGCTTGACCTCCCAATCTAAACCACATTTCTCTCATGTTCTTTTAGTCAAAGGTCAAGGACATGAAGAATTCTAGTCTAAGCTCTTTATAAACTAGGAACTAGAACTGTATGAACTGGCCCCACTAGATTCTCTGAGCTAGGTTCTCTACTCACTCACGCAGTTTTAGCCTATCTAATGTGCCAACATTAAAGTACCTAGGAGCTACAATTTTTCTAGAGCAAAGGGATGGAAAATGAATACCTTCCTCCTTGGTATAGATGGGGAATGGTGCTCCAAAGTCCTCTACTCGGTTCCTTCTATCTTGGCTTGCAACTTGTTGTCTTCCATATGACTCCCATTGGGCTGATTGCTTAATGTGTGGCATGTTTGAGGTGGGATGTGGAAGAATTTAGGAAGGTTAAGTTTTTTAGTGAGAGGTGAGAGTGTTTGGAGATTGGAATTCTAGAGAGATAAAATGAAAATGAAAGTGAAGGTGGAAGTGAAGTAAGAATTGAATATATAGGTGGTGAAAAGGATGAAAAAGTAAAATTTTCATTAAAAAAAAAAACACGCCCTACCCTATTTCTTCATAGTTGCGGGCCACGATTGTGGCCTGCTATGCCACGATCGTGGCTTACGGCATACCACCAAGAGCATTTGTAGTCGCAGGCCATGATCGTGGCCTACGATCGTGGCCTAACGGTTGTCCTTTAACACCAAAGTCCTTTATTTTCTCTTTGCCAGTCTTTTCTCTTCCACTTCTTAATTCTTCTATAGCCCTTCTTCACTTCTCTCTTTATGTTGCACAATCTTCTTGTGATTCTAAAATCCTATTCCTTTTTTCTCTTTTATTAAACCAAAAAAAAATAAGCCTAACTACAAAATTCAACTAATCTAGCAAAATTTGACAAGAAACTAATTTTTCCATAGATTGCCTCCTATGCAGTGCTTCTTTCTAACGTCAGTAGGTCGACGCTCATTTTAAGCTCAAGGTGGTTCGAATGAATGGTTCGATGGTAGCATCCCCGTTAATCTTAGAGTTTGAACCTTCGCTATCATATTGCAACTACCACCATCCTTGCAATTTCCTTTGCTTCACACTCTCCTTCGCGAGTGCTACTTTCAGAAAGCATTTGTAGGATCCTCGATGTCCTCCCATCCTCCTTGAGGTTCAATTTCTTTGACATCCTTTGGAGGTGAAGGAGCTCCATACTATCTGATGGTTACCTTGAAGGTTATATGCTCCTTCCCTAGTCGCAGAGTTCTCCCCCATCCATATCAATAATGAGTGTACAGTGGCTAAGAACGGTCGTGCAAGAATTATCAGGGTGTCCTCATCTTCGTTGATGTCCAACACATAGAATTCCATGGGAAAAATAAATTTATCGACCTTTATCGGCACGTCTTGTATGATTCCCATTAGTTTATACGAAATCCTATTGGCTATCTTAACCAAAAACTTGGTGGGCACTAACTCCCTTAACCCTAATTTAAGACTGAAAGTGTAGGGCATCATATTTATACTCGTGCCTAAGTCTGCAAATGCCCTATCTATAATAATGTTATTGATATGATAGGGTATGAAGTCCCTTGGGCTATCTTTCTTCGTCACTATATTGCAGTTTGCTTCCCACGGTTGCTCCTCAACCTTTTTCTTGACAGACTCCTATAGTTTGATCTTCGATTGTATTCGGCCTATCACTTTCTCAATCTTATTATGCTCAATTTCCTGCAATTGTTCTACTTCTCTCTTTGCATATAACTCTCGCTACTGCGCGATAGGGAATGGAAATACCCGTCTAGTTACTTAAATTAACTCCATCGCGAGCTCAATCTGAAGGTCTTTTTCTACTACTTGACCTTTTTCTCTGTCTTCTACCTTTTCCTACACTTATACGGTTTCTCCATCCTGAGTCTGAGTTATGACCATGATATGCTCCTTTAGGTTAGACTCAGTGTTGCTTGGAAAAGTTCCAACATTCCAAGTCGACATTGCTTTTGCGAGTTGTCCCATTTGGACTTCTAAATTATGTATAGACGAGGCATGATTCTTCGTAACTTGCTCAAATTTACTCTTGAGCCTCCTATATGCCTCCTCGATACCTCCCATCTTGTCCAAAATCCTATCCAACTTCGAATCCATCGAGCTTGTCTTATCCTGCTGAAAGCTCGATTGCCCTTGAGGCCTGAACTGCCCTTCATTATTATTGTTCGACTAGGAAAAATTGGGGTGATTCTTCCACCCGGGGTTATTACCACATCCTCATCCAAATTGTGCCCCCATTTAATTCACTTACTCTTAGTTATCCTCTCTCATCAGGTAGCAGTCCACAGTGTCATAATCTACTTGACCATATAACTCAAACTTCGCTTGCATGGTCTTAACCAGAGCAGAAGATGACGCCTTCATATTGCTAAGTTGTCGCATCAGATTATCGATCTTAGCTTACATCTTCGTCATCTGATCGACTGCGACAACTCTCTTTTACTCTCTAAAGGTAGTAGGTTGCCTACTTCTCTTGCACGTCCATAAATAGCTATTGCTCTCCATCTCTTTAATTAACTCCTCTACTTCATCGATGGTCTTACGCATCAAATATCCTCCTAATGCTGCATCGATTGTGCCTCTAGTAGGTTGGTTTACTCTGTTGTAGAATGTCTATAGGAGGAATTCCTTCGGTAGGTTATGGTGTGGGCATCTCCTCTGCAGGTCTTTATACCACTCCCACGCTTCATAAATGGACTCCCTTTTACCTTATTGGAAATTGGTAATTGGTAATCTCCTTTATGATCTTTGTAGTCTTCATTAAAGGAAAGCACTTATCTAGAAAAGCACGCACAAGCTACTCCCATGTAGTGGTGTTAGCGAGGCTCAGTTAGTGGTACCAAGCTTTTGCTCTGTCCTTAAGTGTAAAAGGGAACAACCTAATCCTAACAGCATCCTCCGACATCTGGTGATACTGAAAAGTATCACAGATCTTGAGGAAAATAATGATGTGTGCATTTGGATCTTCATTCGCCAGTCTATAAAATTGGACGTTCTGCTGAAGCATATTCAAGAGGGTTGGCTTGATTTCTAATGAGACCGCTTAAATAGATGGTCTAGCCATTCCCTTATTCGCTAGGTTAAACCCTGGTCTTATAAAATCCATAAGGGTCCTCTGTTGTTAACTCCCAGGGTTAACTTCCTAATCCATATTTCTTTGAAATTCCTCAGCCATTTGTGTTTTCTCGATCTCTTCTTCTTCCTCTTGCTGAGATTTTCTCAAGGTTCGTTCTAATTATGTTATATCTAAATCTATCGATTTAGCTGTACGACTCGAACCTCTCGTGACTCTTATGTTTATGCAAGAGCATGATTCTGAAATAAAACTAACGAAATGAAAACAAAAACTAGAAAATCAAATCTAAGCTAATGTCTTAAACTATAGACTAAATGTCGCCTTCCTCGACAACGACGCCAAAAACTTTGTTGCAAGGTTATATGCGCTAAGTTTTACTATTTATAACCTTGGTAAATTCTGCAAGTGCACAGGTCATTCACGTAGTACCTAAGATCTCACGAGGAAGGCTAACTAGTCCTAAATCTAAGGTCGGCTTAAACTACATTGATTTTAAACAATTAACTAATGCAGAAATTAAATCAATCAATAATCAAATATGAGAATTTAAAGTGCAAAAAAGTAACAAAATAGAAACTCACACAACAATCCGAAATCAACCTAAAAGTGGCCAAGTAAGGGAAAGGGGGATTTAATTCGAAACTAAAGAAATCTATCCAATTTTCGATTCAACGGGCCTAGACGATCCTAGGGTGAATTACTCTCTCTCGAGTTATAATTCTTAACCCTAATTGATGATCCTTAATTTAAATTATGGAATCACTATCTCTAAATTTGCAATTAACCCAAAACCTAAATTAGTTCTAAGTTGTCCAAAAGCCTACTAGGAATCTATGCTCGATCTCTCATTACACGAATCTACCGGTTTATTTCAATTCTCTACCTATCGATTCACCTAACTCTCGTTAGCCCAAATCGATGATTTTTACCTTGCTCACCCTCTTAGTTTATCACCAAGTTATTAAAAACAGAATTTGAATCACAATTAAATTGAAAGAAAACACAATTAAATAAACTTTATTAATCTCAAGAACTAAAAAAACCCGAAGGTTAGTATAATCATAAGTCAACATTCAACATAACTATCGTTAACATCTATTTCAATTCTATACATAAATAAAACTAAAATAAATGGAAAATACTATCGAGAATGGAATTTTGGAAACGGCGATAGCGGGAAACCACCTGTTCCTAGAAGTACATCTCCGTATCTCTCTTCCTTCGTCTCCTTCCTCAATCTCTTGATCTCTCTCTAAGTTTTTCTCAGAATTGACGGAATGATACTCTCTTGTGTGACTCTCTATGCTTTCCAAAAACTCATGGTGGTTGTCACATCATGTTCTATTTATTTTGTGGAAGCTCTAGGTCAAATTCGGGGTTGAAAGGGTACATAAAATCTCACAAAAATTGAGTTTTTCTATCAGCCCGACGCAGGACACAATTGTGGCCTTGCCTGCCACGATCATGGCCTACTATTTAACCTTTCTGTCACGATCGTGGCCTGCTGTGCATAATCATGGCCTGTTGTGCATAATCGTGGCCAATGGTTTTGGATTAAAACTCTTTGAATCTTCGTCGTTCTTCCCTGTTTACCCTGAAACACTAACAAATGCATCACGACACCTCAAAAATATAACATCTAAGCTTAGAGACCTAATATAACCCATAAAACACTAAAACACACAAACTAACATAATTATACCCTATATGTGCACACACCACTCAAATTCACACTAAATAAATAACAAATTCAACCCTAAAACATATGCAATTACACAACTATCAACTAGGAATAATTTAGGGATAATACGTAAATGCAATATGAGTCTCATAATTATGATCTCATCGCAATTTCATTTGTAATGTTTAATTATCCTATAAGCTTTATCATATACATCTAAATATGTACATGATAAAGAATGTCTTTAAATCATTTTTTCACTAAACTACAACTAAATCGTTTGGCTGTAGGGCACAAACCAACAATATCCCACTTGAACTAAGCCAATTGTTTAAGTATCTTATACCATATCACCATATGATGATCATGTTACTGCTGGGAAAGTGACTTAATAAGATAATTCTACAAGATTCTCTATTGTAGGTACTAGCTTAAATCTTACAAATTTAATCTTAATTATCATCTTAATTAAGAAAAAATGTCTAAACACATCCTTAGATCTTTAATGAGACCTTGGATCCTTTTACTTGCATAATGGCTTTAATGTTCCATAGTACATTATTGTCTTGAACAATCCAAAGAACTATATCAAGTTCACTAAAGAACTTATTGATCCAGTTAATCATTTCCACTAAATAAAAAATGTATTATGGCTTAATTAGCAGCCATTGCTACATTGGAACCTTTTTAATCTTAAAATGATATTGTTCTAAAGTCAAATAAACCTTAATTATAATTTACTTATAAAGTAAATATCCTTGTCTCTTTGAACTAAAATATCAACTCATACATATAATAATGGATATCCTTAATACTTCACAAGTATCTGATGTAATAGCTCTTTTTTCATACTAAGGGTTAGAGCCTTATATTATTGCATATGAGTCACATCATTTTAGCATTCATGAAATGCATTTCATTCATATGCATATCATTAGCATACACACATGAATTATGATTTCGTACACATTGCAAAGATAGTCTATGCACTCAATTGACATATTCTGGGGTATAAAAGGTTTTAAATGATTATGATTTGATTATGTATTGCTTATGTTTTGAATTTTGGTTTAATGGATTACAATGAGTAATTTGGAGTTAATTGTTACAATTAGGAGATTGATGAATTAATATGTACATTTGGGCTATGAAAAATATCAAGCCGCAAGATAAGTTGAGACATGGCAGTAGAAATAGGTGACATGTGGCAGTAGGATTAACTGACAAATGGCTTAGATAATTGGGTGACAAATGACTTAGGGAATTAAGTGATAAGTGGACTAGGTATTTAAATGACATTTGGTAGTTTAAGAAGAGGGCATACAACGTGGTCCTTTACTTGACAAGTTTCATGACAAGTGTCTTAGCACTCACCATACACCTATACCCCACAACACCTACATACATGGAAGACCATTTTCTCTTTTGTTTTTGTTACATACTATCTTCTTCTTCCTTCTCTCATTATCGACACACACACACACACATACACAACCCTCACAACTTTGAGTTTTGCCTAAAATTCTGCACTTTGCCACTCCAATATTCTGTTTTCTTCATTTTGTTGCTGAAAACCCATCCAGTTTCCACCTTGAATTTGGGATGATTTTGCATGCATGAAGGACTAGGTAGACTTAATGAATTGAGCTAGAATTGAAACCTAAATAAGTAAGTAAAGTGTTGTTCCTTATGGTATGTTTTAATAGAAAGATTTTGATGATTGAATTAGAATGGATTATATATGATGTTGATGATGAAGTGTGCTAGAATATGATGGATGAACTTGGATACTTTTATGCTTTGTTCTTAATGTATGAGAGTCATAGGTTTTAGGTTGTTATATAGATGAAATTGAAGAGGAATTGAAGTATAATTAAGGATTAATTGAGGTATAATTAATGAACTAATATGAAGATATTTTGAATTTGGTATGAAGGTGTTAGAATATGGAGAAATTGAAGGAAAATGGAGAGTGAACACTCATTTCACTCATCCCACGATCGTGGGAAGGTCCTCCACTATCATGGGCAATGCTTTACAGTGAAAAAAATTCTATTTGTGTGATTTTTGAATTAACTAAGGATAAGTCACTTTACTTTGGTGCATTTGAGCTTGATTGAAGCTTGAAATGAACTTAGATAGTTGCTTGATTAATTAGTTAAGGGTTTGATAAGTTTAGGTTGGTAATTGATGTTATAACTTAAGGAATGGATTGTTTTGATATCAATGTATCTAAATATAGAAATTATGAGTTGTTAAAGGAATAAAGGTGTTCTTATGAATACAACTGTGATCAAAAGAATATGAGTAATGTATTAGGAATGAAAGAATGAGAATTAAGAAATTGTGTGACTATATAATGCTAGAAAAGGGTTAGTAAATGTATGGTTGATGAATTTAGAATAATTAAGTTTACTTAACGTATAAACCTAAATACAAACTAGATGTCAAAAAGCTATGATGTTTGAATGGTCTAGACTTATAAATAAGGATACATACCCAAAAAGTCAATTGAGCATGCATTAAATATGACACATATACATGTGCATGATTGAATATTTATATGATTGATCAACTTCTTATTGTGTAAAATATGTGTGCATTATATGACTAAAGAAGCACAATTGATTGTTAGCATCTATACATTGTCAGGTCATCAAGGCAATAGATTATCTAGAGCGTACTATGAGTTAAACTAGATGTTTTCTCACTATGACTGAATTGTTTTCGATTAATTTTTAGATAGTGAACTATTATTGATATGATCGTGATAATTTTAAAAATCAATGGGCCGAGGAGTTTGATATTCGGGATTGTATTGGAAATGTTTTCTAATTGTATGTGAATATGGAAAATGTGTATTCAACTGAATGTTGAATGCTGGATTCAGATCTTATGAATGTAAAAATGACATGAGTACATTGAACGAAAAGTATTGACAACAAATTATGTGAATTGATGCATTCCATTACATTTCTATGCATGATTAAATAAAGGAGTTATGACCGGAGTGACCAGTGTGAAAAAGAGCTTAAAGCTTAGGAAATTTGCACAAAGAGCCATAGGCTAATTTATTAATGAGACCGGTATCCACAATAGGTACAGGACAGAATATGAAATGAACTCAGTATCCACAATGGATATGGGATAATAAATAGGCGCTCGGTCACAACAAAGTAAAAATAAAAGTGGACTCATATGTGCATTTGCATTTATATATATCTTTACATGTATTGTGTGAATGATTGCGAAGAATTACGGAATTGTGTTGATATAAGGATATGCGATTTTGTGTACCTATTATAATTGTTAAAATGTGATGAAAGGTGATGTGGTATACAAAATTGGATACTGTGATATACTTGTGAATTTGGTTTCATACCTGTGATGTTTGTGTTCTGACTTGAGTGAGCACATCGATGACGGTTCACTCATTGAGTTCACAAACTCATCAAAATTGCAACGTTAATTTTTAGGTACAAGGGAGACCTAACTTCTAAGGCAATCTAGTAGAAGTCTAGTATTGTCAATTTCGGAAACAAGAAAGGCTCAAAGGTCTGATCAGTTGATACTTATGGAGTCTAGATAAAAATAATTTTGTTTAGCTTCTCCTTTCATGTTGAACTTTTTGTATAGAACTTTAAAGTCCCAAATGTTATATTATGTATAAACATGGATTATGAAATGCAATGACAAAGTAAGTAAGTTTCATTTTGTGAATAAAATGAGGAGTTTTGATTTTTAAAAATACTTATGTTCTGTATGATTGTATTATAAGTTGATGTGATTGCTCTAACATTCCGTTTTTATAAGGTATGTTCCAGAATGTCCTCTGGATGTTTGGCATATGCTTTATGGAGGTGGTATGTTACATCTGATATCTCAAATACTAAACATATTTAGTTCATTATCTATATGCTTGGACTTAAAATAGGTGAACAACTTCCAATCTTTTTTTATAGATCTGATTCCCAAAATTTTTAATTACCTTTTCATAACCAACATGAGTTGTTCATAGAAAATTATATTTTTAATAATTAAAAGTTAAAATTGTTGTTCTCTGTGAGCAATATGTCTTTATATACTCCCACTGAAAAGGACAACTATACTCCCACTAACCTTCTTATAAATATGATAAATTTATAACCATCTCCAAAATAAACTCTTTAAATTCATTATGAAAGTGAATCTTTCAATATCTCATAGCCTTTCAACTATACATCAAATGCATTATTAAAGGTACTAGTTCTAGTTGGATGTATTGTTATGAGATTTGAACCTTTCAAATTTCATTTTATTCCTATTACTAATCTTGAGAACTATTCTTCTGTAAGTATAAATTGAAACAAACAATTTGTTCAATAGGTTTGTAAGATTATATCCAACCTGTTGGATATCTCAAAACCTTTTAGTACCTAATTTATTTCTAAACTTAATGGATAATCTATGTTTTAACTAAGCATCACATCCTTGAAACATTAACTTTGACTCTTTCGAAGACTTAACATTTCGTATCTAATATGAAATCTTCCTAATTGATCTAATTAGAATGATTGAAGGTAAGTCATTGCACTAAATATTGCTATAAAAGAAATAATATGGCATCATACAATATCTTATATTGTATTTTCCTCCTTACTCTATACTCTTATGGAATTTAGATGTAAAGTTATTTACTAGAGAATCTCATTCCCTATAGGTAAACAAAAAATTTAAAACTTATCAAATCAATCTTATTGAAGTGCTTTACCATTCTCAATGCTTAATTTCTACTTAGATTTAAATAATTTGAACTTTTCAAATTTTAAATCAACATTTCATTTTATTATATATAAATTTATCATATAAAGTCATCTAGTAATATAATGAAACATAAGTATCATCTTTTTATGAATTTTTATTCCATCCAATATATCACATGTATAAATATAACAATTCAATACCATCATCAACCTTTCACCAAAGGTTGATTTGGTTATTGTTTAACTTGCCAAGTTTCATACGATTCATATTAAAAAGGATACATATATCCTTATATGTAACTTTATAATTCTTGTTATGTTGATTTAACCAATACGACATAAAATGATATTCTTGGTTATCCAACTTTTATTTTTTCCATTTATATTAAACATATGTCTCCTTTGATCCAATACATAAACACTATTTGTATGAACTTGTATCTACTACTTTTGCTCAACAATCTATTTCTTATCATGTATTGAATATTATAATAATATTGAATCTAAATTCAATATCAAATACTCATAAGCATGAACTAGAAATACTTATGATCTTTATCATATCGAGTATAAGCAAGAAAAATCATACAATAATTTTCTTCTAATGATAACTATTATCATTCTATTGTAAACGCCTTTAATTGATGTTTATATTTATACTTTTAATAAGCTAATTGAATGAAACAATTTCATCAAGGTACTATACCTTTTAGCTCTACTCTATGCAACCTCTTGCATCTTATTATCATAGTGTTGACATACATCTTACTTGTTGTCATTAAAGTTTATAAGACATTAGTCAACTTAAAATTTCAATAAATTTTGTCATTCATATAATTTTTACTTATCTCTAAAACTTTGTTACCAAATCCTAAACAAGGATTATAACGAAATAACATAATAGGCATACAATTTTCTATCTAACTTTAAAAACTCTTCTCAAATATATCCTATGTCCAAGAAATTGGGTTAACTAACTTAGTATCAACTACATTAAATAAGGTAAATTCCACTTATAATAGAATATCAATGTAAGAAAAGCAAGTAATTAATTATATGTCATGACTACCAAATGAGATTAGGACTTTAATAATGTATTTTGTTACTCTCATTATTTTATTCAAAATAATAGCCCATATTACTATTTGGAAAGATTACTTTAATCTTTCTAATGGTTTAGGATCTTATATAAATTAAGTTAATCTTGAGTTTTCTCAACAAACCAACTAAACTTAAATTAGGTAAATAATAACTTTATCAATCACATCTCATTTGACTCTTAGATTTGTTAGGTAATAACTCTTGCCAAAATATATCTTATATGTTATTCCTAACCTGCCTCTAAATTCAAGTGATCATGAGTTTGTTCATGCAAATCACACAACTAGAGTTAAATAAGACCCACTATTATAAGACTAAACATAATTGGGTTAAGGCGGCCTTGAGTTTGCTTAACAACCCTAACAATAAACATAATTCTAGCTTATTCTTATAACAATGAAAGGAAAAAATCACGTTCTCAATGTATACTTACATTTTAATGAGAGATTTAATTTCATTTGTCTCATCAGACGTAAAATTGTATGTGAATTATCGCATATATAAAACATACAATTTGACATGCGTCCAATATATATATATATATATGTTAAAGTAGTGCTCTAAAGGCAATCCCCTTTAGCAATTTTGTACTAACTTTATTTTGATTAATAAAGCGAAAGGCAGTTTTCATTAATTTGATAGTCTTTTATATATGAATTGATATTGATCTTAAATTGAATTAATGAAGTCCATGATATAAAACATAGCATAATGGAAATCATGATGAAATCATGATAATGAGATTTTTATCATGTGTAATTATGTTAGTTTCTAAATAATTCCTAGTCATAGGATTAATAAGACAGAACATTATTAATCCAGACAGACTAGCATGTGTTATACTCTTTGATTTGATCAAGCAGTGGATCTCACAAATTGTAAGCATGAGATGTTTAGAGTTAACATATGGATGCTTACTACAGGTAGTAAGTAAATCGGATGACCTACAATGAGATTATCATATGGATGATCTATCAAATGTAATTGATCAATCTCATCATAGCAATGGTGCAAATATCCTTAGACTTGAGGTACTCAAGGATATCTTAGATACTAATCCTGTGCTTTGACATTATTCCTTGTTACCTCAAGACGAGGTCACTCTTAGGGTGATGATTGGGTACAACTATTAGTATTCAAAGGTAATTAGGTAGCCAATAAAGAATTCAACTCTCCTGATAGAAGGAGATAATAACCATGGCCTTTTGTTGGGGTCATTACTCAGGAGTCTCTGGCTAGAGCAGTTATGTGTCATGAAAATAGTCTTCAATGACACATAGAGTAATGAGATCCCAGGATAGAACTATCATCACTTGGACTAGATGTGACGTAGTCAGTCTAATGGGAGTTGACACATAGCCCATACTCCGAACCAAATGAGGTGTAGTATGGTAAAAGGATGGATAGCACAGTAATTGTCTATGGATAGGTTTATAAGTTGAAGAATTAATTACACGGTAATTGTCTATGGAAAGATTTATAAGTCGAAGAATTAACTATCGAAGAGTTCGTATGTTAATCCATTTATATTCTGGAAAATTGGCATCATAAAACCCTTCACGATTTGCTTGAATTAAAAGTTAATTCAAGTGCCTAAAATAATCGGGAACTTAAGGGTCACACACATAAAAGATCAAATGAAAAACATAGTGTGTATGGCTATTTTTAAGTAGGACATGATCATAATCGAAGGCGAGCCTAATTTTAAGTAGGTCACAATAGTGGCTCATTGGCCATAATCATGATCGAAGGCACAAGTGAGTACGTAAATGAGTTCTTCACTTATGTACACAAGAGTCTAACCACTTCTTACACACTTAAGTGAGAGAATAAGGCTCTAGAAGAGTTCTAGAGTGAGCGAGCAGTGTCAAGAGTCTTGTTCTTGAAATTTATGTAATTGTTGCATGAATCGAAGTGTATGTAACAAGAGTCTTGATCTTTTTTTTCATTTTGCGCATCTACTAGAACTCATTTAGTTTGGTGTTCAAATCACCCTTACACATTGTTTCTTCTTGATCCTTGCATGTTCTTGGGTGATCAAGGAAGGGTTTGATGTTTGCAATAACTCAAACAAGGATAAGAAAGAAGTCCATGCATGCTTGTATGATTTTATTTTTTAGGTTATCATGGTGTCAGAATTTACATTCTGACACTTCCGCTGCATTCTCATGCATAGGATACATATATACATGACAAACCCAACAAAACATATAAATGAAGCATACAACTTATGCACTCATTATCAAATTATATGCATAAAACATCAAGCTTCATTTGATTCTAGTTTTTAATCTTTATAATCTAAAATAGCATTTCCAACTGTTTGGAAAAATTAAATTAGCTTAAACCTATGGAAACCTAAATATATGAAATTCCTATTCCAAATACAAAATCAATTTGATTTGAAAAGAATTTTCAAATCTATATTTAAATAAGATCCAATATCTCATATTAGTCCTTATTTATTAAATATCTCGTATTTAATCATAAAGTTTCTCAAAATTGTATTTAATCATAAAGTTCCCCAAACTTTACAATCAAGTCCAACTTAATTAAAATAACTTTCCTCTCTTCAACCCGTTCTTTATATGAGATCCATTAGGTTAATAATATGTTAGCAATGATTATAAATTATAATTAGAATTAGATAAATCAAAATTTCATTTAATTCATCTTTAATTCTCTAATTAAAAAATTTATAATCATACATCAAGATGGGCGTTTAACAAAACATCATGACTACCTAAATATTTAGGAATGTCAAAGTGGCTTTGAATAACCTTTCTATGTATGATTTTTTGTATAATTCATTTCTTTCATTCTACAATGTTTGAATTAGACATAGAGCATGGAACTAATGTATACTCTATTTTGAGTCCAATCATATTAGTTCTTTGCCATTAGCCACTAATCTAATTCACGATATTTGTAAACTATTTACAAAATTTCATTATAACTTGGCCAAAGATTTCTTAAATCAATACTAGTTGAGAATAACAAAACATTCTCCCTAATTACTTTAGGGTAATGAATCCTATTTTGATTACTCAATTATCTCCATATAATTCATGCTACATTCAATGACTATCGAATAAACTACCCATTATTGAAATAAGTCATAAGTAGTAACAAAACATAGCAATCTCTATACAAGTTAATTTTGGAGACCTCAATTTAAAGGATTACTTATACAATCATCACAATGAGAATTTTCATTGACATACAAGTAACGTTCTAAATGGATTTCTCATATCAGTTTAGTTTAGTGAAATTATTCTATAACAAGCACTCATACGTTTCTTTAAGTATCTCTATACTTTCATCTATGAGATAGACTACTTCATTCATAAGGAAAAGCATAAGATGTGCTAGTCTTTTTATGTTTTATTAATATATAATCTTAGTAGGACAATGACTCAGAATAATTTAGAGATAATACATAAATGCAATATTAATCTTATAATTATAATCTCATCATAATTTCATTTTCAATATATAATTATCCTATTGACTTTGTTATATACATCTAAATATATCCATGATAAAGAATGTCGTTAACTTATTTTGCCACTAAATTACAACAAAACTGATTGGCTATAGGGCATAAACCAACACTTCCAACTAACCAACAACGACACAATAAGTAGTCCATATGAAACATCTATAAGGTAATATGTTTATGGTTTTTTTGCTTAATTTGATTTCAAAAATAGCCCCAAAACATCAAAACTTCAAAAATATTGTGAGTTGTCGCATGGCTCCACAACCTCTCTAACCGTTTTTGTTTACCACATTTATGGGAGTGTAACAATCGTGGCCAACCTCCTTGCGTCCATTCCCTCTCCTTTCCTTGATTTCCTATTTCCATACACTCACAAACATATTAAACACCTCTTGAAACATAAAATTAAGATCAAATTCTTGATCTAGACTAATCAAACACATGCAAACACTAATAATAACACAATTCTAATTTTATACACATGATAATCCTCTAAAAAAGTTCTTAAAAAACACATAAAGACCTAGAAAAACATACTATAATCTACACCTAATAAGGTATTGCTTAAATAAGAAGGGGCAAAGGAATAAAAGAAAAATTGTCAATTCATCAAAGTTTACTAATGAAATGTAGAGGGGGGACTTAGAGGCATGTTATATTTTTTAAACCAATTAACTTCAAATCTCATAGATATTAGATACGTAATGCTTATATCACATGACATTAAACAAAGGACTGGTTTATATCATTAACAAGAGATAACTTTGGTACTATCTAGTTAGGAATGACAAAACCTGAAAATCATCAAAATAAAACAATTCAAGATTAAGATGTTTGATAATGTTGTTAGGTGTTGAGTTGTGTCTAGCGTATACCAAAGAACTTGATCTCTTTGAGAATCTTACATATATTTTAGTTATAAAACTGAAAAAGATGATATTAAGGTGATAGAGGCTATGCTGATTGTAATAAAATAGTAAAAATGACAAAAAAATCTACAGATTGATAGGGAACACAATTATAGGTGGGGAACCTACATCAATTGAGTAAAAAAAGATAATACTATGTTATGACATATGCGACTAGGACATCTCATTAAATAAGAGATAATAGAACTTTATAAGAGGAGTTTTTTAAAGGGTGTCAAACATTAGAAAGTAGACTTTTACAAGTTTTTGTAGTTGGTAAAATTTCTAGAGTAATCTTCAAAGATGTAGTGATTAAAGAGCAATATATGTTGAGGCAAATATATGGAAATGACATGGTAGGATCAACAAAGGGTAGTAACATAGTGCTGTAAGTAAAACTATAGTAGCTTGGAAAAGATGTTAGTGAGGTTGAAAATATTGGTTTGAAAAATAAAGTAATTTCATGAAGAAATATCAACATAATATAGTTATAGATATAGTGAGATAGATCATCAAGTTACTAAGGAGACATTATTGAAAAGACTCAAACACATATGCTTTAACCATCATTAACGGGATTTTAAAGGATTGGAAAAAGTAGGAGAAACATATATAGATGAGTGTTATGATGAAGGATGTGAAGTTTTACAAGGTAAAGGAATTGAATGTATATGGAAAATTCTTGTTAAAAAAGTTTCGTACTGATAAGATGTCATTTTGTTATGTTAATTGGAATTATCTCCTTTTTTGGCTATAATTTGGTGCTTAAATGAGAAAATTAATATTTGTTTTGTTTTAGGATGTAACAAATGGATATTGCATCAAATTGGAGCATTATTGATCAAAATCATGAATTTTGAAAGGAGTACATAGATTATTATAGTAGATAAGGAGAGATCATGCCTAATGCGAGGTTTACATTAAGAGAGATCATGCCTAATGCGAGGTCTACTTTAAGAGTTTAAATTTCATTAGAAAATCTATTTCCAACTCTATTATGTACAAATTTGGATTTTTTTAGATAAGAATCTTTGCAAGATAGAAATAGGCTAGGTTTTGAGTAGGAAAAGAAGGGAAAAACACATCCAACAACTTCTCTATATCATTCTCTTTCGTTTTTATTAGTTTTCTCTCAATATTTTATCTTTTTTTTCTTTTTGGTGTTGGGACTATAGCCATGTGAGGCTAAATTCAAATCTTTAGATTCAAGGGGATTCAAAACTCTAGTTGTATCCTTGGAAGGTTTTGTTCTAAACTGAGATTCATGTTTTTATTCTATTATTTCTTATTTTTGGTCTTATATTTCATGAATAATTAATATTAACTAGTCTGATAAATTAATTTGATGTTGATTATTTTATAGTTATCCATGAGTTCAGTTACAAAATTATAGAAGCAATTTATTCTTGATTATGCAAGAGTAAATGAAACCCAATTCCCTAAAACGTGGGATTACGCTACTTCAAAGATCAAATGCACTTAGCATAGTTGACTAACCATGAATTGCTGTGATGTAACATCTGACATAACATATCCTAACGAGTTACGAGAAAATAGAATAAACCCGCTACAAAAATGAATAAAAATCAAATCTTTCGCAATATGTACTAGAATCTAGAAATGGGTCCCTATAGATACAGACACAGAGATAGATTTGGACCTTAGTTATTTGTTTGGGTCAAGGATTGTTCCAAGTCCTTAGTGGTACTTGCGATGTAACACCGGACTTTCTGAGCGTTTTGTATTTTGCTATATTTGGAGATACTACTGTATATTAATATATACATGGTTGTGATGAGTTCAAAGATGTATTTGAATCCTTTTGGTCCGTATGCTAGTGATATAAAATGTTATATGCCCTTACATGAACTTAGAGTTCATCGGTATGCGAAATCTTAGAGATTTCTGACATATAAGCTTTTAAGTGTGAAAAACCGAGTCCATTATATGGATATGACTGTGGTGGTTGAATTAAATGTGTTCTAATGCCTTAGAGGCAATTATACATGATTTATAGACTTATTGGACACTTAGAAAGCTTAATTGGAAAAGTTGATGTACATAAGGGCTTATTTGCAAATTGTTAAAAGTTAAGGGACTTAAATGTAATTTTTAAATTTCCAATATGTAATTTTATAGAATTAAGGGGCTTAATTATAATTTTCAAAAGTACAGGGACCAAAATGAAAATATAACTTTTGGCCATTCCTAAACTTTGGGCTTAATTGCAAAATTAGGACAAGTTTGAAGGGTATAATGGTAATTTCACATAAGCTAAGGGCAAAAAGGTAAATTCATCATGCTTGGTTAAAGAAGAGTCAATATTCTAGACCCTTCTTTCTTGTGTTTGGTCGTGCACCCTACCATTTGTTGGGTTTTCCCTGGTTGCATACATCACATGTATGATTATGCAGCGAAAGTGTCGGAATCAAGATTCTGATATTCCGATAACATGACAACCCAAAAACCACAGAATCAAACATGCATATATGGATATGTAAAAGAACATGAAATATAAAACCTTTTTACCTTATGTTTCTCCTCCTTTCTTATTTCTTCTCCTTGAACCCTTCCTTGATCACCCAAGAACACGCAAAGAAGATGAAAAAACAATATATAAAGGCGATTTGAATACCAAATTAGATGAGTTCTAATAGATGCTCAAGATGATAGAAGATAGGTCACGAATCTTGTTGCATGCACTTTGATTCATGCAACAATTGAATAAATTGCAAGAACAAGGTTCTTGATACCTCTTTCTCATTCTAGAACTCTTCTAGAACCCTTATGCTCTCACTTAAGTGTGTAAGAAGTGGTAGAACCTTGTGTACATAAGTGAAGAACTCACTTATGTACCATTTCATGCCCTCTGTCACGATCGTGGCTAAAGGCAAGGCCTAGCCTAGGCTCGCCTTCAGCCATAATCGTGGCCTGTTTAAATTTGTCCATACATACTATGTTTTTTATCTGATCTTTTATGCATGTGACCCTTAGATTCCAGGTTATTTTAGGCACTTTAATTAACTTTTAATTCAAGCAAATCATAAAGGGTTTCTGATGCCAATTTGCCGGAATATAAGTAGATTAACACACATACTCTTTGATAGTTAATTGTCCAACTTATGAACCTTTCCATAGACAATTACTGTGCAATTCATCATTTCACCTTACTATACCCCACTTGGTTCGGAGTATGGGCTATGTGTCAACTCCCACTAGAATGACTACGTCACATGTAGTCCAAGTGATGTTAGTTCTTATCCTAGGATTTCATTACTCTATGTGTTATTGAAAACTCTCTTCATGACACATAATTGCTCTGGCTAGAGACTCCTGAGTAATGACCCCGACAAGAGGCCGTATGTATCATCTCCTTCTATTATGAGTGGTGAATCCTTTATTGGCTACCCAATTACCTTCGAATACAAATAGTTGTACCCAATCACCACCTTAAGAGCGACCTCGTCTTGAGGTAACAAGGAATGATGTCAAAGCACAAGATTCGTATCCAAGATATCCTTAAGTACCTCAAGTCTAAGGATATTTACACTATTGCTATGATGAGATTAATCATTGGCATTCGATAGATCATCCATATGATAATCTCATAGCGGGTCATCCGATATACTTACTAATCTTAGTAACCATCCACATGTTAACTCTTAACAACTCATGCTTACAGTTTGTGAGATCCACTGCTTGATCAAATCAAGGAGTATAACATGTGCTAGTCTATCTGGATTAATAATGT
>JAOTAY010051770.1:0-19794 GCA_025629805.1 Erythroxylum baracoense
AAAAAAATTATACCGACTTTTGTTTAGTGAAGTGATGTGACACGTCACCCTCGCGGGGCACGGACTCGGGTATCACTATCGATATCGGGTTCGGGTTCAGCGGGAGTGGGGTGTTACAACATCAGCCAAAAGTCTCGTGTCAAGATCAGGGCTAGTTAAGTGAGTTATAGAATAGCACCACCTCAGCAGGCAAAAAAGGACTCGACTAGCAAGGAGTTTAAAGAGGAAGAAGACACAGAAGAACCTGGATGTAAGAAAGTGCTCGATATAATCTTCGCCAACACCAAAGAAACTACTGACACACTGTGGAGAACTTTAGAAGGAAGAAGGAGATTTCCCGCACATAACGATGTTAAAGCTGAGATATACACCAAATTCATCGATATTTCGAGGCTCAAGGCATCCAACTGCCACGTTCGACAGCATCCCCGCCTCCATCACTATGAGGCATTATTTCTAGCCTTTACCTTTTAAATTTAGTCTTTATTTTTGTTTTTGTTTTATTTTACTTCATGTTTCTTCCTTCCATATGTGTTTGTTTGCCTCTTTCTCAAATTGAGGAAAATGTGTTGTTTAAGTGTGGGAATGGTTGTGTGTTTTGCTTTGAGTGTGAATTTTGCATACTGTATGATAGTCTTTTACGTTGCATATTGTGAATTGTGTTAATATGTCAATGGCTTAGATGGATTGAAATCGATTTAATTTTGAATATAATCTATTAGGTTGTGAAGAGTCATTAGCTCACGAAACTAGTGATCTGGATTCTTTGTCCAAATATGCAAGTTAATTAGGATTTAGTGTTAGGTTATCGCCCTAGAAGTTGTCACATGCATTCATAATTTTAGGTCTTTCGACTAAGTAACTTAGCTATTTTTCATGAAAAAGAGTACCTAAAGCATCAAGATAGGCATCAATTAAAAAAAGAGTTTGTAAATTTTAAATAAATAACTATTCTGCTGGCCTTCATGTCATAAATAGAGCTAGTAGCTAGTTAAGAACGTGATGTAGCCGAGTAACCAGATCAGTATGCATCATAAATGTGCACCTCTGTGTCAAAAGGCTATAATGATGTTCCAACCAATCAACTTAATAAAAACATCACTTAGTCGAGTAACTGGGTCAAAATTCATCACTAATGTTTGCCTCTATGTAAAAGACTAGGTCCATATCCACAAAAAGTAAAAAAAAGGGAGTTTTTTAATAAAAACTACCGAACTTGTAAATAGCTTAACTTTTCATGAAAACGTACTTAGGATTAGTTACAAAGTAGATTTTACATGTTAATAATTTGGAACAACTTGAATGATTATGTTTAAAATTAAATTTATTTCTTGAAGTTGAAGCCATTGTGTGCTTCGTGATTCTTTGTTTTTTGTTGTTTTGTTTTCTTGAGGACAAGAAAATTTTTAAGTGTGGGGATGTTAATAAATGTAAATTACATCATGTTTTAGGTCATAGTTTGATATGTGTTTAGCTGTTAATTCAATCATTTAGTATGTGTTTAGGTTAGAATTTTGTTAGTTTGTTAATTATTTATGTTTTATGTGTTTTATGGATTAGTACAAGTCTTTGAGCTTAAATACTATGTTTTTAAGGTACCTTGATGTGTATGCTAGTGTTTCAGGGTCAACATCGAAGAACGAAGGAGTTTCAAAGACATTTGGCTTGAAACAACGACCTACGATCGTGGCATTTCAGGCGACGATCGTGAAAAAAGCACTAGATTTGACCCACGATTATGGCATACATGTCACGATCTTGACAGAAGCCCAAGAAATGACCCACGATCATGGCCTGTGACGCGTAAATGTGTAGACACTCAAGAAAGTCAAGTTTTGAGAAATTTTTTAGACCTTTCAGACCCCAGAAAAACCTTAGGTTACCCAAAACACAAAAGGATATAAAAAAGAGAAAGAGGCAGAGAAAGAGCTTTTGCATCAACCACCTTGAGAAACCCTAAAGAGAAATCATCGAGAGATAAAGGAAAAGAAGAAGGAAGAGAGAACAGGAGAATAAGCTAACTTAAAGTATTTCCCAGATCAGGAGGTTTCCAAATGTCGCTGCCTCCTGTCATCCATTTTAGATTGTATTTCTCGTTATTTCAATTTTATTATTGTATAAAATTGAATTGAATAGTTGATATAGGATCTAGAATGTTGAGGATGTTCTAAACTCACCTTCGAAATTTTATTCTTGAATTAATGAGAATCTGATTGTTTATGTATTTATTGGATGTTGTTGTGATTTGATTCTGCTGTTATATAATTTGATCATAAACTAAGATGTTGAATCGAATGAAAAATGATTACATTGGACTAGATAGAGTTAGGTAATTTAATAGAAACCATAATTCACTCAAATCGGTAATTTGCGCAAAGCGAGATCTTGCATATGTTTCTGATAGTTTATTAGATAGCTTTAGAAGTAATTAGGGTTTTGGATAGGTTGTGAATTGAGAGATTGCAACCTTTATAATTTGATTAAGGTTTATGATTTAAGGTTAATGGTTATAACTCGAGAGAGAGTAATCAACCCTATGATAGTCTAGAGCCAACAATCTGATAATTCATAATCAGTTAGGTTAGCATTAAGGATGGGTAAAATTACCTTTCTCTTAATTAGTAATTTCTTTCATTGATTATTGTGTGTGTTTGAATTACTTAGTAATTAGTATTTTCATGTTTGATTATTAATTTGATTGATTGAATTAAATTCTTGTTTTATTTTCATTGCATCTTGAATTTCTATTATTTGTTTCTGGCCTTAGATTTTAAGATTAGATTAGTTCCCTCCTCGTGGGATTGACCCCTTTGGTACTACACTAACGAATCATGTGCTTGTAGATTATTAAGGGTTAATAATTAAAACTTATACACAACCAAACCTTAATCAGGAGCACTAGGAGCTAGTTTATCTCTCTAAATTCTAAAACAGGAATTACAATTTTAGAGAAATTTTGGAGAGAACATAGTTAGGAATGGGAAAACAAAAGGGGTATATTTCATTCTACATGACCTTACAGGACACTTATATAGTATTATATAAGTGCTATTTAGTGTCGTACATAAGGATATATACACAATATAAAGGTGTGTTGTTTGAATTAATTGTGCCGTAGAACTAAGAGAAAATAGGTGGAGATACATAAGAACCAATATGGAATCATATAGGTTCCACGTTTAAAAGTGGTAAATTATATTCCTCAAGGTTCTAATACACGAGCTTAAATATAGGGATGTGTATACTTGCCTTAGGGTTGTGTTTAAAATACAAGTCTCCTACAGAATACTATGTGGGTTTTTTGTACAAAAGTAGCTCATTAAGTATCTCCAGGTGTACCTACATAAGGATAGGCTTGGTGTTATGTTAAAGCTCATATAGGCTAAAACCTGCATATATATACTAACTCTAAACACGGTCAAAAAATTTCAAAAAAAATTTAATAATTCAAGATTAAGAAAATGATATAAAACTAAGAAAACAAATAACTAACACCTAAACTACTAGAAACATAAACTAAAAAACTAAGGTTAAAGAAGGTTGATTTGTCTCCTAACAAGAACTTTTTTTAGGTCATAAGCTTAACCTCTTTCCATTAGTGTTAACTCGTTGCACCTTACTATTGAGGAATAGGTTTCCTTAAGATCCCCTTCTAGCTTTACTCTTTTCCTTTTTTTTTAATAAACTAATAAGTTTTGGGCTTATCTTATGCTTCCTTATGATGTATTTGCCCTTTTAACTTACTTATTTCAACTTTGAATATGTCCTTTAGGCTTCTTAATTTCTTGCCTCCTACATAACATAACAATATGTTCTTATTAATTATACCAAATAAAAGGCACTTGTTAGACTTAACATTAGTAGGATTTTGGCAAAAAAATTTTTAATTCTAGTTTCTCATCCGTAACCCCCTCAAGGTTAGCTTTCCTTTGTGCATATAAATTAAGGCCTTAAAGATAGCCAAGAAAGGCAATTCAAAAATCGAAGGCATATCTTTATCCTCAATTATATCTAATATTACAAAGTCCACGAGAATAAGAAACTTAGCAATTCTTATGGGCACTTCCTCTAATATATCTATTCAACATTTAGAAAAATGGAGTGTTAGGTTTAAGATTGCCCAGATTGAGCTTTTGAATATTCATAGGGGCATGAACCTAATTCTTTCCCCTATATCATATGGAAAGTGATTAAAGATCAAGTCTCTAATAATACATAGGATGCAGATGTTGTCTAGATTTATATGCTTTAAAGTTGCTCCAGTTTAAGATGTGACCTTACACTCTTTCGACAGGGTTATAGCTTCCTAATCCTTAATCCTTCCTTTTTTAGATAAAATCTCCTTTAGAAACCTAAAATAAGAAGGCATTTGCTTTAAAGCATCACTAAAAAGAATATTAACGTAAATTTTTTAAATAACTTTTAAAAAAACTTCATGAATTCCTTATTCAACTTTTCCTTCACCAATCTTTAAAGAAATGGTATAAAAAAACTTTTGGGGTGAAAGGGAATATATTTCGACTCTTCCTTTTTTCCATCCTCCTCTCAAACTCCTTTTCCTCTTTAATATAAGTCTTCTTTCCTTATTCTCCCTCACTCTCAACCACTTCTAACATAGGATTCTCAATTAGTTTACCACTTGTTAATATTAGAAAATTATAGTGAACCCTAGGATTCTTAGATTTTCCATGTAATTAACTAAGGATTTTAATGGCAGAAGTAGCATACTGAGAAATTTGGAACTCAAACATCTTAATATAGGTAGAAATAAATTCCACTTAGAATTAAACTTCCTAATCTCCTCCTTGAATTCTTCTTTCTTCTTAGATTTAGTGATAAGGAAGTTTTCTAAAAACTATTTAAGTTTGTTTTTTAAGGAGGTTGATCAAATGGTCTAGAATGGAAACTAGTTGGTTGCTTATTTTAAAGTGCAAACTCAAAATTATTTCTCTAGGAGAGATTAGGGTGGTTTCTTGGTGTTTGAAAATGGATTATTCTTTCGTTGGCATTGTTAATGAAGTTAATATGTTCCAAGAAGGTATCAAACATAAACTAGTTCTCTAGCTAAAAGTCCTAGGGATCCACATATGTCACAAACCATGTCAATAGTATCGCCAACATTACTGTTTATAGTTTTTTTTTACCAGGCATCTACTTTATTTGTAGGAAGATTTAAAGCTTATAAATCATACTTACCTGGAATTTTTATAGGAATGGCTTTCTCTCTTAACCACTGGTATTTATGCTAAGACTTATCCTCTATGATGTTATACATTTCATCCACTATTTTTTCCATCAAAGCTCTACTAGCAGTGACATCCATAAAGATCTTCATGTTGTAGGACATTCCATTTTAGAAGTTATGAACAATTAACCACTTCTTTGAACTATGGTGGGCATAAAACCACAACAACTCCTTGTATATCTTTTATGCCTCATAGAAAGAATTGGCCTCCCTCTGATAAGGGTAGAGATCCAGTTCCTTGTATGTGCATTCTTGTTTAAAGGGAAATAATTTGAAAAAAATGCATAGAAGATTCATTCCAAGTGATGATTGACCCTACTGGAAGGGTTATAGCCTCACTCTAATTTTATCCCTCAAAAAGAAAGAGAAAAATAGAGTTATATTGCATTAGGAGTTATGACATTTAGCTTTAATATGTCATCATACTCTAAGAACATTGATATATACAGGTTAGGTTCTTTATAGGGTGAACCTCCAAATTGATTTTATCATATCATAGACAATAAGGAGGGCTTTATCTCCAAGTTAGTAATTTTGATGCTGGGCCTCATAATGATTGAGCTAATGCCTGAGGCATTCAGTATGGCAAATTACTTCAGTCCTTATATTCTATATAGTTATCTTTAATTCCTTAGCTTCTATTATCTTTGATTTCTTCTTCGTATATCCAATGTTCTCTCAATCTCAGGGTCTGGCTCTACAAGTTTTCATAATAGCTGTGTATATAAGAGGTAATCTGAAAATAAGAAAGAATAAAAAATTAGTTCAATAAATAAATAATGAAACTAAACAAAATAAAAAATAAAAAAGTTCTAGTCTAGTTAATTTGTAAGTTTACAAATATTAAAACCCAGTCCCTAATAACAATGCCAAAATTTTGACCTATTTGTTTTATTGCAACTACACGATATAGATGTAGTTATAGCTAACATTGGTGAGTATTGGTTGATCCTATGAGTTGTAGATTAACTACCCATTACCTATAAACTTAATAAGCTAGATCAACCTTTATTGATGGATTAATAAAGAAATTAAAATAAATAAAAAACCTAAATACTAATGCAAAAAATGATCAAGAATGTACCAAAATATCAATTAATTATATTTAAGCTAGATTTTTTTATGGCTTTATTATATTCACTTTCACCTTTGACTAATGAATTATTCTAGGTTCTTAGACTAGCAAGAATTCCTAACTTAGACTACATTCACTCTCAATATATATAATTTCTAACCTATGAAGATTTTAAGACTTTCGAATAGCTCATGCTTAACCCTATTTATTCATACAGTGACTTAAACATACATCTAATCATATTGAATGTTTCTCTCTTGCTCCTTTGATTCAATCAATATAAATGCTTCAATAAACCATAAGAAAAACTAGAATTTCATTAATCATAGAATGAATTGAAGTATTTCACATCCTAGGTTCTATCTACCTACATCCTAATTAGCTTATAATAACACAAAGAAAAACAACATAAAAATAAAGAAAGCAAGACAAAGGAATTATGTTCTTGAATCTTGAATTCTCTAAAGAATTATTAATACCTTCTTTTCTCTCTAAAGAATAGTGAATTCTAAAATGAGTCGACTTGTTTCCTAGACAAAAAATTCTCTTCCATGCATCTTTTCTTCATAAATTTGCAAAATCCTAACTTTTAATAAGCTATATGGTGTTATACATAGGTACGTATATCTAGTTGTGTAATCTATAAAATTATTTAAAAATTAACAATGCTAATATGGGTACATAAGCAGGATTATGTATGATATTGTTTTCTTTATATGGGGTAACAGAGGGCATGTTGGAGGCACTAAAGAAATAAAAGCAACCATTTTTATACACGACCCTTAAACTAATACCGCGTACACTATTATATTATTTGGTTCTTCTCCAATTCATTCAAAATTGCTCCATTTTGATCCAATTCTTCTCAAAATTTTCTTTTTTTCCTTACATAGACATAAATATGACATTAAATGACAAAACTTCTTAAAGTAAGTATCAATTCCTTCAAATCGTGCCAAAGACATACATCAACATTTTACAAATATTTTACAATAAATGTCTTCTTACATATGATTTACTTATAGTTACGCTTCCCAAATTATGCTCAAAACTTACCAAAAATGCACATTACTTAAACCACAATATTACTCCCACAATAAAAGTAAGAAAATGACACGAAAATTGTTTCTCTATATTTCACGAATGTTCTTGCTTGTAAGATAACACATAAATATTAGTTCATAACATATGATAATTTTAAAATGTTCAAACAAATCCTTATGAAATTTTCGGTAGAAAAAGTGGCAGTTCCCAATTTTAAGCTTCAAGAAAATGATGATTGTCTCATATAAAAGTGGAGGTGAGAAAGTAGAGGAAAGGGAGACAATTTGTTATAAATTATTTAACATATTTATCCTTATTTTATAAATCACAAATTTCCACCACTCCACCTATTTTAATTGTTTAATATTTATATTAAAATTCATAAATTATCATTTAACTCATAAAATCAGTTTCATTATTCTTTAACTTTTTTATTCAACTAGCAATGGGCCACAAATCATTCTCCTACATATAAAACTCGAAATAACCATATGGATGGTTACAATATACACGAGATCTTTACTCATATTACTTACTGAGTGGTGTATATACTTATGACTTTCTAAAAAATTTAGATCTTTTCTAAAATCCCTATTTATACATGTAAAAATGACATCATTTGAAGTTTTGGGAGTTTACATGGCACAATCTTACCACTTAGCAATGACATCATATTGGTTATTCAACCCATATAATGTTTGGATTCATGCATCATCATTTTTGACAATCCAAATAATTCTACATAAAGTAAAGAAGTACGGTTATATCATCTCCCAAATAGCATTAGACCTAGATTAATTAGGTTTAGGAAATTGTAGTTGATTAGGAAGCAAAAGGATGGAACTAAAGTGGGGAGGAAACATGGAGAACTAATTATCTTCAATTCAAGTAGTGGGAGATCTTGTTTTCATGAATTGAAACAGTAAAGAGAAAGAAAAAAGTATATACATTGATAATATACTAGTGAGCATTCATACCTTCTTAGGTATAACAGTGATAATGTACCAATAACCTGATCTAGTAGCATGTAATGCTTGTTTGATTATTGCTTATTAATGAAAGTAATGATGCTTACTTGCACAAAGTGTAATAGAAAACATCCCTGAAACAATCCTATTTATTTTTCGTAAAAAAAAGACTTCTTAAAAGGAATCAAATGGACTGGTTTACATCTTCTTCTTGAGCTAGTGAGAGTGAGAGAAATATTAAAAGCATCCATTTTGCTTGTCTTTTCCAAAAAGAAAACTAAAGAGAGGCAGTATATGCATTTGTGCAAAAGAGAGACAGGGAGAATATATATGATACAAAAGGATGAGAATTGATACTTAAATTTTTTTAAAATAAGAAATTGAGGACAACAAATGCCCTTTATCTTACTAAAGTTACCATAAACCATAAAGAGGCAAACAACTTCTCAAAGTTTTCTCATTGGGTTACCTTGTAGAGTTATATAATGAAAAATATTGTAAATTGCTCTTGTGTTAGCTTTCAATGAGTGTCCCTTTGCTTTCCAATTATCTTCACTAAATTAGATACAATAATTTCTTAGTTGATCTAATTATCTTAACTAAATTTTGCACAATTATCTTATGGAATTTTCGTCTTTGAACTAACTAATTGTTTGCTTTTGACTAGTTTGTTATCTTTAATAAGAATGGAAGAAATCATAAATGGGGTGAATTGGATATGAAAACCTCAATATTTTAGGGAATTTTTAGAAATTAGGGAAAGTTTACCAATTCGAATCCCTAACTAGGGCAGAGTAGATAATTAGGTTTGGTGTAGACATAAGTTTAAGGTCTTCAAAATCAATCATGTCACTAGCATAAACTAGTATTATAAGGATAGGATAAAATTTAGTATCCTAAACAAATTATGTTGGTTATATCATAATGATGATGAGACAATAGATCACTTATTCTTCATATATGCTTTCTCTACTGTAATTTTGAAATATGCTACATGGTCTCCTCAAGTTGCAATGTGATAGGATATTTGGAGTATAATTGTGAACTGGATAACCAAGACACTTATCTACATTTATAATCTCCTTCAGTTGTATGATATATTCCATTTAGATTAAAAGAAACAAAATGGTATTTAAAAGCACTAAACTAAAGGAACAAGACTTTTACAATAAAATATTGCCTTTAATTATAGCTCTATATACATATGTACATATCTCATATATGGGACTAATGTATTTAATTAATTGATTACCTAATTCCCTTAGTGAAAAGCTTAAGATGCTAATTTTTGTTCATATTATTTTATGTTTCCAGTTAAGTTAGTTGTATACCCGTGTATTTGAAATAAGCTTCACAACTTATGATTACTTAGCCTAAGAATGCTACTTTTTATGATCCCTTTGGAAAGAGAAATATATTTTTATTTTAAAAATAATTTAATACATGTCACTTCTATATTAAATAACTATGTGAACTATTGAAGGAACTCACACAACATTTGTATAATTACATTAGGTTAGTACCATATTGAATTTTCATATATTTGGTACTGTAATTACATGTGATTTTTTTTTGTAGGTTTTCTTTGAGGAATGGTAAGTACTTTAGAGCCCATAATTAGTTTTAAGTGATGGTAGATACTTCAAATTTAATCCAAAATTTTTATATGAAGGTTGAGAGAAAGATTTCTTTGGTTATAAGGTAGATGAGATTACAATTGGTTGATTAAATTCCCACATGAGTCCTTTAAAGATGGTTTGAGGCCACTATAGAATGATAATGATGTAAGGAACTCGATAGGTGCAATTGAAGTGAGAAAAATGAAGATAGTAGAGTTGTTTATAGATGGGGAAAAGAACTACCAGTTAAGAAAGCTTTTTGGCCCTAAGGTTGATGTTCCAATTAAGGTAATCGGGAATGGTGATAAAGAGGGAGGTTTACTTAAAGCCATAAATCCACCAATTCTATTACCCACAAATACACCAATTCTAGAACCCACAAATGCATCCTCAAATCCACCTATTCTAACAAAAACTAAAGTTAAACATGAAGCTTCAAATGATTCAGATGACTTATCATACCATATAAGTCAATCAACAAATATCAGTGATTTAGGAAGTTCAAGTGAAGATATATATAGATGGATATAGGAGAAGAGTTACTTGCCATAAGTAAGTGGTGTGCTGATGTTGAGAATATTGACTTAGGTGATGATAAGGTTGATGTTGATGATGACTATATTAGTAGCCTAGAAGGAAGTTCCGATGAGGAAAGGAAGAAGAAGTTTAATTATCCACACTTTTGTTCTTGTAGTTTCGATGATGGGAGAGTTGTTTTGAAGCAAGGAATGATATTTGATTTTGTTGCCTTATTTAGGAAGGCTTTCAAGAACATGGGTTATTCATATAGGATTTGACTATTTTTATATAATGAATGAAAGGAAAAGAATTAGTATAGTGAGAAAGAAGAAATGTGAATGGAGAACACATCAAGCTTTACGCAAGATAATAATACATTTTAGATTAAGACATTTTATGGCTCCCATTCTTATAGGAGATCAATTGATAGTAAAAAAATTGGATTACTAGTGGATTGCTTATAGGTATTTAGTACACTTTAGAGATTGCCTACTTGGCATATATCTAGGTTAAAAGAGGATGTTATTGACATTAAGAGATTACAGACATTAAAGTATATAGAGCTAAGAGGTATGCCTTATATTTGTTTGTTAGAGATGAAGGGGCACAATATGAAAAATAGACAGGGTACTTCTTGGCAGTGATGGAATGCAATAGGTACATTTTGCTATACATCATATCTCCTAAAGGTGTGTTTGACTTATGCTACATATGCCTTAAACAAGTAAAATATGGTTTGTTAATGTAGACCAATACTATGTATTAATGGTTGTCATTTAAAGACAAGCTATGGTGGGCAACTACTGACAGCCATTAAAAGGCATCCAAATGATAATATATTTTTATTAGCATGGATGATTATATGATTTGAGACCAAAAATAGTTTTAAATGGTTTTTGGAATGCTTACTTGATGATATTAACAGTGATCGACCATAGATGCTTATGAGTGATATATAGAAAGGAACACAATGAAATATTATTAGGATAAAAATTTCATATTTCCCCCTTGTAACTTATTGATCATATCTTTATCATATGATGCAATTTCTATAAAAAACAGTTGAGCATGAGTATGCATGTTTTGACCATCATTATTGCTTTAGGCATTTATGGGTCAATTTACAAAGCAATTTAAATCATCTGCAAGGACTAAAGAGTATTACTTCAGATTTTACATAATAAGGTTATAAGCGGGAAATGAGAAAGATGGAGAGCATAAACAAAGATGGCCAAGATTAGTTGGCAAATATTCTCAAGAGGAGATGGTGTAGATATGCATTTGACAAACGAAGCAAGAGCAATTTGTTATCAAACAATATAGTATAGTTTTTCAATTTATATTTGAGGAATGCATGGGATAAACCAGTCTTGACTTACTTAAAAGTGATGAGAAGAGCTATTGTGAATAGATTTCATTAGAAAAAGTAAGGAATGATTGCTTATAACGACAAAACATGTAACACCCCACTCTTATAGGGCATATTATCGAACATAACATTGATATTCGAGAACATACTCTATGAGGATGGCTTGTTAAAACAATCAGAAATTCTCATTACAATTTTTTTTCACGTAACAAATAGATTTTCATTTCAACCAAGGCCAACTTTGATTCATTTCATTTGTAAGCACATCTTAAGTAAATCAACATTCAATTTAGACCATTTCATTACAAAACACATTCAGTCATAAATGTCATTACATTACAGAATTCACATATACATATACAACAGTTGTAGAATATAAATCGTATTACAAAAATGACTGAAGACATATGCAGGTGCAAACTGATCCCGACCTCTAACTCTTATCTAATTGCAGTGACTATGCTCCAATTTGTCTAACTTGATATCCCCTAAACCTAAAAGATAACATTGCAATTTTAGAGAGTTTTTCCAACTCAATTAGCGAACCATCATTGATGCGCTCACTTATAACAAATCACACAAACAACATGCATTCCAAATTCCACATTCACAGACAATTCACAACATCACATAATTAACATTACTTCACATTATAACATCTTTCAAAAACCACCATTTGTACATTATTTCACATTTCTATTTCAAGACAGTTTGTACAATTCATTTCAATCAATCACATAACACATATCAAATTGTATATGCAATTGCTTATGAGACTCTACTTTCATTGTTAATTGTTATGACCCGGTGCCTTTTTAACTGTCCCGTATCTATTGTGGATACCGAGCTCATTGATAACTGTCTCGTATCAGTTGGAGATACTGGGCTCATTTTATATAGTGAGTCTGTGGCTCTTATACTTGTTTTTGAGCTTTAAGCTCTTTTTCGCTACCTACTCCAGTCATAACTACCTTTATCTGATCATGCATATCATGTAATGTAATACATGAATTCACATATGTACAGTCAATCACTTTTATTCAGTACACATTTATTGTTCACATTTTCATCGGACAATATTCTGGCATTCGATGTTTTATTGAGGACACTTATTTCTTTCTTATTCACGTTCAATGAAGCACTTCCAATACGATTTCAGTTATCAAACTCCTCGGACTATCAATGTACAACATTTTTCACATTCACATAATTATCAATTCAATAATCAAAAATTAAGCATATATAATCAATCTTAGTGAGAACATCTAGGTTACTAATAGTACGCTCCATATTTAGCTATTGTCTTTATGATCCAGAAATGTCTAAACGTTGACGTTCAATCTTGTGTTTCTATATTCAAGCAATACACACGTATTTCATACATTACTAATTTGGACAATCACACAAATATTCAATCGTATACATATGTGTATGTGTAACATATAATGCATGCTCAATTTGACTATTCCAGGTATGTTTCTTTAATCACATCTCTTAATCATTTAAACATTTTCACTTGTCTATGTCTAGCTTACTCTTGGGTTTATACCTGAAGTATATTTGATTATTCCAAGCTCATCAATCAATCATTCATCATTCACATTTTTTCCAATCCTTTTTCTAACATTATAATCTAACAGCATCGAATTTCTCATTCATCTTTACTTAGTATACCTTACTCATCTCTCTTGAATCACATTAGCATTCATAAGCTCACTCTCATTCATATAACATCTTTAAATTTCTAGATTTTGTTTCATTAATAACAACCATCCATGCTTAAGTTATTACCTTGATTATCACCATAAACATATTAATATTTAATCACTTAATTCCTTATCAAATTAAATTCACTTCAAGCCTCCTTTAAGCATAAATGCATTATAGGAAAGTACCTAACCATTTGTTGTTTCAATCATCATCTAAAAGAAGTGTAATTCACATAAAAGCCATTCCCACGATCATAGATGACTTCCCACGATCATGGGTTACACTAACATAAACTTTCCATCACCTTCTTCATTTCTCTGAAAGTTTCTAGCAAATTTTCTTCCATGTTTTCCATATTTCCATCTCCTACAAGTTACATCTATCATATCTTATGCTTAGTTCATCATTCCTAACTTAATTCCCCATCATTTCCTCTTCATTCTTACCTCCATTTTAGCTTAATATCATTCATAAACAAATCATAATCTATGGTTAATCATAAACACAAAAACAGAACATTAACGTATATATACATTCATCAATGTTTCAGCACATATTCAACTATATTATCACCTTCACTTTATTTCTAAACTATCATCCTAGTTCTTCTCATTTCAAGACACTACTTTAGCCTTTTCTTTAGCTTTAAAACTCACTCTAATTCACTCTCTTACAAGCAAAAATTCCACGTTTTTATACATCCAGAACATAACATTTTTATCGATACATTTATCAAATTTTTGCACTCACCATCAACACCAATATAATAATCATTCTATCTCAAAAACATCTCTACAATAACTTAGTAATTATTAATCATAACATACACCAAAAAAACATCAATATTCTCATTTCTTCACCCACATTTCAACATATATTCCTCACCATTTTATGATCATTCAACCTATAACTATCATCCTGAAAGTTGCTATTTAACAAACCATGAAGAACAATACTTTACACTTACTTGTTTAACTTCAAGCTCTTCAAAATATCACTCAACCCTAGCTCCCAAGCATCACACGATCATCATCATTTAAGGAAGAAATAGGCTCGGTTTTTGGTAACAAAGATGAAGTCAACGAAAAAGGAAGTGGCGAGTGAAGGATGAGAGCAAGGTTCAACGATGAGAGGGTGAGAAACGAGTGTCGTGATATGGAGAAGAATAAATGAACAAGATGAAAAAAAGAGAGCATGTAGCACGAGTGGAAAAAAATTAAAGATGGTCTTGTAAGATGTAAGAATTATGGGTGAGATATGTGGCAAGGCAAGTGACACTTGTCACTTGCCACTTACCACATGTCTACTTCCTATAGACCTGCACTTGGCTCTTTTAATAACTAGTCTATTTGTCCTCCAATTTCTAAACTAATTGTCACCTAATTTTCTATGACACTTGTAAAATATTCCTAAAGCCACTTATCAATTATTTCTATTGTCATATATCACTTATCTATACTACCATAAATCAATTGTCTTGCCACTTGACATTTTTCTAGTCCAAAAATACCCATAATTTCAAAATTTTCCCAATTTTCACCGATTCTAAATCAATAATAGAATTCACCAAATCAAAAATCAAGACATAATATTCACTATTTATATCATAATCACTTTAAAATCATTTATACCTTAGAATATGTCAAATGAGTGCATGTACAGTCATTGTAATGTGTATAAAAACCAATATTTACACGTTTGTATGCTTATACTAGTGATATGCATGTAAATGCAATGCACCTCAAGTATTCTCTATGTTATTTCTTATGTGTCTTGGTTTAGGATCCTATGTCCTAACCCTTAGTATGGAAACGGGATGTTACAATTCTCCCCCTTAAGAAATTTCGTCCTCAAAATTCTTACTTGATTGATCAAATAGGTAGGGGTATTGATTCCTCATATGCTCCTCTGTTTCCCATGTAGCTTCTTTACTTAAGTGATTCTTCTAAAGGACTTTCACCGAAGGAATCACTCAGTATCTCAATTGCTTCGTTTGATATCCCACTACCTTTACCGATTTCTCAATATAACTCAGATTATTCACAACTTCAACCTTATGGGCTGGTAATACATGCGTCGGATCAGATCTTCTGAGCATACTCATATAGAACACATTGTATATCTGAGACATCTCAATCGGTAAGGCCAACTTATATGCCAATGGTCCAATTCTCTTACTGATTTCATAAGGACCAATGTATCTAGGGCTCAGCTTACCCTTCTTACCGAACCTGACCAATCCTCGCCAAGGTGATACTCTCAAAAACACTTTATCTTCTATTTTGTACTCAATATCCCTCCAATGCTAATCCACATAACTCTTCTGTCTATCTTGAGGTGCTTTAATTCTACTTTGGATTAGTTTCACTTTATCCATATTATCTTATATCAGTTCCAAACATTCAATAATCCTTAGACCCTCTTCATCCCAATACAAAGGCGAATGACACTTTTTGCCATATAATGCCTCATATGAAGCCATTCCGATACTACTGTGATGATGGTTATTATAAGTAAACTTAATTAGAGCGACATACTGATCCCATGCTCCTTGAAACTCTAATACACAAGCTCTGAGCATATCCTCAACAGTCTTAATTGTTTTCTCGCTATGTCCATCCGTCTGAGGATGAAATGTAGTGCTGAAGTTCAACTTCGTACCCAGAGCTAACTGTAAACTCTTCCAAAATCTCGAGGTAAACTTGGGGTCTCAGTCCAATATAATAGACACTGGGACCCTATGTAACCTCACTATTTTGTTCACATAGCTCCGAGCTGACAAATCCAATGTCATATTCTCCCTCACTAGTAAGAAATGTGCCAAATTTGTTAATCAGTCCACAACAACCTATATGGAATCATGTTGCCTCAGAGTTCTCAGCAAACCCGTAATCAAATCCATAATAATTCTCTCCCATTTCCACTCTGAAATAGGTAACAAATGTAGCTTCCCAACTCGAGCTTAATGCTCAACCTTAATCTGCTAACATGTTAAACACTTAGCCATATAGTCAACCACTTGCTTCTTCATCCTTGGCCACCAGACATGCTGCTTCAGCATGTCATACATCTTGGTAGTACCAGGATGCATAGTATACGTTGCTATATATGCTTTCTTCAAAATCTCTTTCCTCAGATCCTTAATATCGGTACACATAATCTCTGCTTTAACCATAATGTCCTATCTCTTAATTCAAACTCAGAATTCAGGTTCACAGTCAACTTCTCAATAAGCTTCACCATTTCAGGATCTTTACTTTGAACTTTTCTAATTCTATCATGCAACTTTGGTCTCAAATTTAATGTAGCTATCAATGCCTCGTTCTGCTCTAGATTCAACTCAACATTCAATGCTCTCAATTGTACTAGGCTCCATAATCTCGATAACTGTACTTGAGTCACTCTGCTATTGAATTTTCTACTCAATGCATCATCTACTACATTAGTGTTTCCTAGGTGATACTCAATCGTGTAGTCATAATCTTCAATAATTCAATCTATCTTCTCTGTCTCATGTTCAACTCCTTTTGACTAAACAAATACCTCAAACTCTTATAATCAGTATGTATCTGAAATGTCTCTCTATACAGATAATGTCTCCATATCTTTAGAGGAAAAACCACTGCAGTAAGTTCTAGATCATATACAGAATAATTAAACTCGTGAGACCTCAACTGTCTCGATGCATATGCTATCACTTTGCCATGCTGCATCAGTACATACCCTAATCCCTGGTGTGAAGCATCACTATAAACCACATAACCTCCAGGTCTAAATGGAATAGCTAACACCGATGTTATAGTCAACCAATGCTTTAGCTCCTTAAAACTCCTCCGACATTCATCATTCCATCTGAATGGTACATTCATCCTTAAAAGTTTTGTCAAAGGGGTTGAGATTAATGAGAACCCCTCGATGAACTTCTGATAGTAACCAACTAATCCTAGAAAACTTCAGATCTCTGACACATTTTTCAAAGCTTCCTATTTCATCACTACTTTTACTTTCTTTGGATCAACTTGTATGCCTTGTCCAGTTACTATATGCCCTAATAACACTACTTGATCAAGCCAATTCACACTTACTGAACTTGGCATACAATTGTTTCTCTCTCATAATCAATAGGACGTACCTCAAATGTTTAGTATGCACCTCTTTGCTTTTCGAATACACCAAAATGTCATCAATGAACACAATTACGAAACAATGTAAATAAGGTTGAAATACCTTAGTCATCAAAGCCATAAATGTAACTGGAGCATTTGTTAACCCAAATGGCATCACTAAAAACTCGAAGTGCCCATATCTGCTTCTGAATGCACTTTTTGGTACATCAGCCTCTACTGTCTTCAACTGATAGTACTCTGATCTCAAGCATAGCTTAGTGAACACTCAAGCTCCTTGTAATTGATCAAGCAAATCATCAATCCTTGGCAACGGGTACTTATTCTTCACTGTCACCCGATTCAGTTGCGTATAAGCGATACACAACCTTAAGGTTCCATCTTTCTTCTTCACAAATAAAAATAGAGCTCCCCATAGTGACACACTTGGTATAATGAAGCCCTTATCTAATAACTCCTACAATTGAGCCTTAAGTTCTCTAAGTTCCACAGGTGTCATCCTATATAAAAGAATAGATATAGGAGAAATACCTAGAACTAGGTTAATAACAAGCTCCATTTCCCTATCTGGGGGTAAACCAAATAATTCTATGGGAAACACATCCAGGAATTCCCTAATAATAGGAATATCCTATGCTATCAGCTCAATGCAAGTATCAATTATGTGGGCCAAATAAGCCTCACATCCACCTCTGATCAATCTCAGTGCACTCATGAATCAAATTAATATGGCTAGCACTACTAGACTAACACCTCAAAATATTGCTCTCGGTTGATTAAGATATTCTAATATCACCTCCTTAGTGTAGCAGTTCATGATAGCCTTATGAGCAATAAGCCAATCCATGCCTAGAATAATATCTATCTCCCTTAATTGCAATACAATCAAATCTGCTTCTAACTCTACCTCATCAATTCGAATCAAACACCCTTTACGACTTCACTAATTACTATACTACTACCTATCGATGCACTCAACTCTCATCATGTTATGGACCATTGAACAAATAAATGAGCATATGAGAGATAGGATTCAATTGGGATCCCTTATAGCCATGCCAATTTAATTAATTTTTGAGAGAGTTGATCCCGAGGGTTATATGAAGTGTCATTAGAAGAGCATTAATCTAATACTAAGTGAACAGTTTTGGCCCTATACGTAGAGACAAACATGAATAGAAGATCTATCCTTCCTTGTAAAAGAAAAGACCTAAAAATCAAAGAAGAAGATAATAAGGAAGTTAGTGAAGGTAAAAAGGGCGAGATTATTTCAACTGGGATTGGTAGGCTTACTTTTTTCATATTGAAATAAGAATGTATGTGATAATGGCAATTGATATTATTTGTTAATTGCAAGGTTAAGTTTAGAAGCATTCTAAAGCAAAGCATTATATTAGATGCATCACAAAGAAGGGAAAGGAACATGTTTAAGAAACTGAGGCAAAGAGGAAGGCAACAAAAGTTAAAAGATCTAACATTTTCAAAAGGTTTAGAGAAAGAGAAGAGGCTGGAATAGTAAAAAAAACTAGGAGTAAAAGAAAAGTATAGCTTCTGGTCCTTTGAAGTTTTGGAACTCAAGAATACTTTTTTTTTCATATGTAATCATTCATGGATAGCTCACAGGTTTTATGTATAGACTTATTTTTCTTTTTCTTGATGTATATAATTATAACACCATATGCAAGGCACCATATGCATGGAATCATTTTTTTATCTTTTGAATTTATAGATTAAATCATATGTACATAATTATAACACCATGTACAGGGAATCATCTTATTAATCTTTTGATTTCAATTCAAAGCCATATCTTTTTACACATGTGCATGAAATAAAATCACTACTTATTTCATTAATTTAATACTATTGTCATACACTTTGTCATAATTAAAAAAATGAGCTAAATATAATTAATATTATCCAAATTGCTTATACATACAAATACCAATCACTATACTAGATATAATTAATAGTTGCGATTTGCATCATATTTTAGGATTTAATTTGTTATGTGTTAAGTGTTAATTTGAGTGCTTAGTGTGTATTTAGGTTTTAATTGTGTTAGTTTATGTGTTTAAGTGTTTTTATAGGTTAGTATAAGTCTTTGAGCTTAAATGTTAT
>JAOTAY010051916.1:0-19762 GCA_025629805.1 Erythroxylum baracoense
TAAATATTAAATTAAAATAAGAAAATATAAATAAAATAAATTTAGTAAATAAAATATTTCATAAAAATATATTATTACTTGGACATGCTTTCTATTAGTTGAGGGTATAATGAAAAATAATAATTATCATAAGGTTATTAATGCAAAGTAGAATTTCTACCGCAAAAGTACTTTTCTACTGCAATTCTCTTTCTACTTATCGATTTCTACAGTGGCACTGCACTTTCCTCCAACCTCTGATTATTCACCCGCAGATTTAAATATGTAACTGCATTTAGAAATTATGATGGATAAGAACTTATTCCCACTGCACTGCAAATCCAAATGCAGTCAAACTAAATACCAAGGGAGGTGATGATATTATAGGAGATATCAAGGCAAAGATGCCATTCTTCCATTGATACATCCGTTTATATAGTACTGTACATGTGTGGAGTTACAAAGATAAAGGCTAAAACCTAGGAGATAATTTCTACCCATTATGATAATTTACACGTGATTGTATCTAATGCATGAAAGTAGGAAATATGCACATATGGTAAATATGAGTCAGCATCATTAAGTCTGAGATATGGCTAATATCCCCTCTCAAGATGGACGTCGCTGTAATAGGCCAATCTTGTCTCGGAAAGATAGGAAAGCAATGTGCGGAAGCAGTTTTGTGAGACCATCGGCTAATTGATCCTTTGATGAGACTGGTGTGACGTGCAAATGTCCTCCTTGAACCTGTTCACGGACATAATGAAAGTCAATCGCAATGTGTTTCATTAGCGAGTGGAAGACGGGATTTGATCAGAGGTGTGTGGCCCCGATATTGTCGCAATATATAAGTGGAGTCTGAGATTGTAAGATGCCCAGCTCACGCAGAAGTGAGGACAACAATTGTATCTCGGCAGTTGTAGTAGAAACTGACCTGTACTCTGCTTTAGTTGACGATCTGGCAATGCTTTGTTATTTCTTGGAGCTCCAGGAAATTAAAGTGCTGTCGAAGTAGACTAAGTATGCACTTGTAGAAGCATAGTTGTCGCGATCTCCCCCCCAGTTCGAGTCTAAGAAGGCGTGAAGTGCATGTGAGGTCCCTTTTCGAATCAACAAACCATGATCAACAGTCCTTTTATATATCGCAGTAGCTGTTTAACGACTGCCTAATGAAGCTTCGTCGGACATTGCATAAACTGCGCTAGGCAGTTTACAGGAAACGATATATCTAGCCTTGTTAGCGTTAGGTATTGTAAGCCACCAATCATAGACCTGTACTCCATAGCATCTTCAAGCGGGGTGCCTACTCGGAGCTGCAAGGACGGTTCAACTACCAATGGTGTCAACACTGGTTTTGAATCCAACATTTTGTCTTTACTAAGGAGATAGACAATGTATTGTCGTTGGGATAATAATAATCCAGCTGCATGGGGTAGGACTTCGACACCTAGAAAGTAGGACAATGTGCCTAGATCTTTGAGTGAGAAGTGGTTGGACAGAACATCAATCAACTGCTGGATGATCGATGAATCTGAACCTATGATCAAGATGTCATCAACATAGACAAGTATGTATATGATGCAACCAGAGTAATTATAGATGAATAATGATGAGTCCGAAAAAGAGTTGCAAAACCCCATTTTGATCAAAAAAGATTTTAACTTCGAATACCATGCCCTTGGTTCTTGTTTGAGGCCATATATGGCCTTTCGAAATTTACACACATGTGTAGGTGCATCTTTGTCTACGAAACCCTGCGATTGTATCATGTACACATTTTCATACAAACGCCCTTGTAGAAAGGTGTTATTGACATCTAGTTGGCGAATGTCCCACCCTTTGTTGACTTCCACGGATAATACGAGCCTGATAGTGGTCGCTTTAATGACAGGACTAAATGTTTCCTGAAAATCCACTCCCGGACGTTGGTGAAAGCCTTTGGCGACTAATCGTGCTTTGTACCTATCAATAGAGCCATTAGGAAGTCGTTTTATTTTAAAGATCCATTTACAACCCACTATATTTGAAGCCTCAGAGGCTGGTACTAGCTCCCATGTACCGTAATGCACAAGGGCATCATACTCATCACTCATGGCGACACACCACTTCAGATCACGCAACGCTTGAGATACAGATGTAGGTTCCAAGGTAGCCGGCTCACTGGTTTGGGTGTGAAAGGCATAGCGTGGATTGGGTTTGTGAATGTTGGCTTTGGCTCTTGTTGTCATTGGGTGATGGTTTTGAGGTGGGGGAGTAGGTGATGAGTCTGGAGTCAATGATGATGATGATGATGGGATCGGTGATGATGGGGAAGATGGAATATCTGATGTAATTGGGGAGGAGGGTGTGATTAAGGTCATAGGCGTCGAGGCGGATGAGGTTTGTGAATTTGAGGGTACATATGGTATGATGTATATAGGTGGGAGCCATTGTGTGTTTGTATTTTCATCTGGCCGTAACGAATTAGTGGAAAGATGTTTAAAGGGGAAGACTTCCTCCACGAAACGGACGTGGCGTGATGCATAGATTCTTGAGGTCTCGGGATCCAAGCATAGGTATGCACTTTGTGTGCTTAAGTAGTTGATAAAAACACATGGTAAGGATCGGGGTTCCAGTTTGTGATGGGAGTAGGGTCTTAACCATGGGTAGCAAAGGCACCCGAAAACCCTGAGTTTGTGGTAGTTGGGTTCTTGTTGGAAAAGACGGTAGTAAGGTGAGGCCATTTGCATGGTTTGGGTTGGTAATCTATTTATTAGGTACACTACTGTGGCAAAGGCGTGGTTCCAGTCGGTTAAGGGCATTGAAGAGTGTGTAAGGAGGGCTAATCCTGTCTCGAAAATATGTCGATGAAGTCTTTCAGAATAGCCATTATGTTCCGGCGTGTGTGGTGGTGTGGTGTAGTGACTAATGCCCGATTGAGCAAGGAATGTGGACAAGGCAGTGTATTCTCCGCCATTATCAGAGTACAGTATTTTAATGGGAAGATTGAAGAACCATTCAACCAGTGATTTAAAACGTGTAAAGACTTTATAGACTTGGGATTTTCGGGATAATGGAAAGTACCAGATGTATTTAGTAAAATGGTATACAAATATTATATAATACTTGAAACCATCATATGTGTGAAGTGGTGATGTCCACACATCCGTGAACAAGACTTCAAGGGGCAGAGTAGAAGTTATTGTGGAGTTATGAAATGGTAATTTGGAGCTCTTGCAACATTGACAAGCATCACATGAATGTTTACTAACTGAAGATGAAACTGGAAATTAAAACTTTAACATAAGGTGACGAAAGACTGGGAATGCCGGATTCCCAAGTCTGTTGTGCCAGGAGGGTACACTCGGAATGGCCGGATGAAGAGTGGACAGACGCAAGGTTGGGGATGCGTCAAAACTGAGAACACAGGAGGGCCATTCATAAACCTTGTGTTTAGAAGGACCCGTCAGCAGAGGAGACCCCGTTATTAGATCCTTCACAACAAAATGATAGGTAAGAATTCAATTGATGTGTTATTTGACGCGCAAAATTTAGACACAGAGATGAGGTTTTATTTATAGATGGAGCATGAAGTATGTTATCAAGTTGAAAATCACGAGAAGGAGTAGATAAAGAGGTAGAACCAGAGTTGGAAATTTTCAAACCAGAACCGTCTCCAATCTGTACTTCCTCAAACGTTGCATCAGGCGAGTGTAGCGCCAGATTATTTAAGTCTGCAGTGACGTGATGAGACGCCCACTGTCTATAAGCCATTGGGTATCATTTACATATGAGGGCGGCATCTGTGCTGCGAAGTTCACCTGGGGCTGCCACAGATGAGGACCACGTTATGGACGAGGCACTGTGGTCATTCCAGATCCTTCTTGCTGTTGAAAGAACCAGCCAAAATTGAGGACAATTTAGAACTTTGTGTCCCTGAGTTCCACATCCTTGACAGTAGCCAAAATAAGGTCTTGGTGGCAGGCGAGAACATGCGGGATGTGACTGAGCACGCGGCAGCCATGTTTGTGGGAGATTATGTGCCTAGGAGGAATTATTCTGGCGGCTTTTGTTGTTCTTAGGAGAAACAGAGACATGGTGTGCTGTGACAGGAAGAGGCACCAAGGTTGGGGACAGAAGCTGGCAGACAACCAACTCTTTATTCAAGAGTTTTTCATGTAATTCATCCACCGTCGAAGGAGTGTCCCTGGCATTGACTGCGTCCATAATTGACTGATGCTCCGAGTTGAGGCCATCTAAGATCTTATCCAGCAAGTCTTCATCAGATAGAGGGGCACCAAGTAAGGCGAGCTCATCCGCCTTTGTCTGAATCGAGTTCACATATTCAGTGATTGTTTTGGATCCCTGTTCTGGCTTTTTGATGGACACTCGTAGCTGTTTTATGTGACCACGAGATGGTGTGGCAAAGGTAGTAGCGAGAGTTTCCCAGATTTCACGTGAGGTCTCGGCACGATTGATCATGAGGGCAACTGTGGCAGTGAGCGATCCTACGAGGGCAGAGAAGATTAATTGGTCCTGTTGAACCCAAGAATCATATTTGGCATTATGTATGGTTTCTCCTTGAGCATTAACAACTGTCTGTGGAGGTTTTTCAATGGATCCATCCAAAAATCCGAGAAGATTATGTCCTCTCAATAGTGATTGAAACTGCAATCGTCACGTTATATAGTTTGTGGAGTTGAGTTTGACTGTGTTCATCGCCGCCGTATTAAGTAAAATAATTGGTGTTTCTGGATCAGCAGGGTGAAACAGAAACAGAGTTGTGTGTGCTGAAGATTGTGTTATTGCTGCCATTGAAAAATCGAGACAAAGGCAAGTTGAAAACAAAGCAACAAAGAAAAAAATGTGTAGTTTTTAGTGGATCGGAAAGCTCTGATATCATATAGGAGATATCAAGGCAAAGATGCCATTCTTCCATTCTTCCATTGATAATCCAATTTAGCATTTTGGAGTCGAAGGCTTCCTCACATAGCACATACAGGAACAACTTAAAAGCAAGCTCGAGAGTGAAACATCAAACATAACATAGCACAAAATTAAAAAATTAATGTAGCAGTTATTTTCAATTATTATAAAATTCAATTAGTTCAATCGGTTAAGATGTAAAAATTTTGAATTGTCAAGTAATGAGACAATAGTTTCAACTTTATGAAATATATTTAATTTTAAACATAATCATTGAAGTTATATCAAATCATTAACATGCAAAATCTACGAAAAGAGGCTTTGAACTAAATATACATATTAATACTGATCTAAGTGTTAATTTATTTACTTTTTTTAATTGCACACATATATTAATAATTCTTTGATCATTCAAATTTTGTTACTATTCCTAAGTAAGTTTTCATGAAACGTCAAGTTATTAAAAGTTCGGTAGGTTTTTATTAGAAAACACTTTTTTTTGTGAACATGGGCCTAGTCTTGTACTCGGAGGTAAACATTAGTGATGAACGTCGATCCGGTTACTCGATGAAGTCGTTCATTTTTTTAAGCTACTTGGTTGAAACGTCATTATAGCCTTTTGACGCAAAGGCACACATTTGTGATGCGTGTCGATTCAATTTTGTGCTTCAACCCGTGTCAGTCGTATCGTCAAGGCCTCAGATAAAGACCTTTTAACTCTCTCGCAGGTCTCTTCTTTGATTGTGCTATTGTCACTTGCAGGATAGTAGAAGAGCCAAGGCATGTATATTGTAATCATCATTTGATCGGTGCATAAGAGTTGGTGACATCGGCTGTGTTGGGTTGTGGGAAAAGATGGTTTGACTAGATCTTGGAAGATTAATTCCACTTCAAACTTCATGTCTTCTGCCATTGAAATGAAGGTTATGGAATGTTAAGCAGACCATTATATAGGCTTAGTTTAGGAAGCAGTCGCGGAGATATCCTACTGAAATCAATCTATTAAAATAATAAACACTTATTCTCAATAAGTATTTATGTGTTTGGGATTACTATTTTGATAACTGAAACGTGAAAATAAGTATTTAGCAAGTATGGTTGCGATTGCTAAAAAGAGATAAAATGACTAAAAAGTTTATTGATTTAATAGACTATTAATTGTTATATAAATAATTAAAAAATATATTATCAGTTATGTAATTTTAAAATTATAAATAATAAAATATTAAATTAAAATAAGAAAGTATAAATAAAATAAATTTAGTAAATAAAATATTTTATAAAAATATAATATTAGTCATATAAATTTAAAATTAAAATAAGAAAATATAAATAAAATATTTCATAAAAATTATATTATTAGTTAGACTTGCTTTCTATTAGTTGAGGATATAATAGAAAATAATAATTATCATAAAGTTATTAATAAAAAGTAGAATTTCTACCGTAAGAGCACTTTCCTACAGCAACTCTCTTTCTACTTATCAATTTCTGCAGTGGCATCGCACTTTCCTTCAACCTCCGATTATTCACCCACAGATTTAAACATGTAACTGCGATGGATAGGTACTTATCTCTACCGCATTGCAGATCCAAACGCAGTCAAACTAAATATCAAGGGAGGTGATGGGATTTAGAATCTAGGTAAAGTATTACTACTTTCCCTAGATTGGGAAAGTTTTTTCTTTCTGAATTACTCAAAAAAATAAATCAAACATGATAATATAAATTTTAGAAAAAAATTACTTTCCCAAACAAAAATACATGCCAACCCAAACTTAATGAATTCAATTGTTTTCAACTCTATTGACTTGTGTCCTTTCCTAACATGCACGAAAGCCGGCGAAAATGGAAAAGCAAAATCGGATTAGTACACCGTTTCGGTTTATTTAATGAAATGATTAAAAAATTTTAGTCATTTCACTAAGGTATATTTTAAATGAAATGATTAAAACTTTTTAATGATAGTGTAGATATTACAAGAGCCTAAATGAAATGAATGAGTATAATTCGAAGTAATTAAGTTTTAAATTTATTATTTGAATAATTCTAATTAAATTAACCAAAACTGTTAAATTTTATATGGTTGAGCTTAAATAAACAAATCACATACAAGCCCAAATGAAGTTCTATCCTAAAACCAATTGGTACTAGGAAGAGTAACTCATTAGGTTTTATATGCATGGTCAAGGTTATATATTCTTTCGATGTGGGACAAAGTCCTATTTATATTTCAACACGCCTTCCTCATGTGTGGACTAATTTAAGGCCCAACACGTGCCACAGTCTATTGTGACGAGATCGTGATGTGTAACCTAAGAGTAGCCTGCTTTGATACCATATTAAATTTATATGATCGGGCCTAAATAAACTGAGCACGTACAAACCCAAATGAAGTTCCATCCTAAAACCAATTGGTACTAAGAGGAGTAACTCATTAGGCTTTATATGCATGCTCAAGGTCATATATTCTTTCGATGTGGGATAAAGTCCCATTTATATTTCAACAAAAACAATATCATTTTGTTAAACTTAAACAAAATAGTAATAATTTATTCTGTTTAAAGTCTATTTGTTGATCGATCAAAAGTTAAAGAATAAGGTTTGATCTATTATTTGAATTGTTATTATAATTTACCGTAAATGAGTTCATAATTTCTATAATTATATGTGCATTCACGGTAATTACAATATAATTGACCGATCCACAATTTAAAATTTTGAAGGAACTATATATTATCCATCCGAAAGCCATGTTATGTGACTTTACCATGGGAGTGTCAAAAAAGGTAGGCACCGTTTTTGGTGCCTACCCAAATTGACAAAGCAATGGTAGGCACCGTTGTGCCTACCATCTTTGACAATTTTAAGGGGATAGCTGGCCAAATGGCCAGCCATCCCATACGCTCTCTTGCCTATAAATAGGCAGGAGATGAAGAGAAGAAGTAGCAGCAAAAATCAGAGAAAAGAGAGAAGTAAGGTGAGAGAAAAGAGAGAAAAAAAAGAGACAAAAATATTCTGTATATTTTTGTGGGTCTAGTTTTTTCTTGTAATTCTCCAGTTTTTTCAAGTAGTAAAAGTCTTCTATTCTTGCCCGTGGTTTTTACCCTAATTTGGGGGTTTTCTACGTAAAATCTGTGTGTTCGTTATTATTCCCTTCAGTCCTATTTAGCTGTGAACCTGCTCTAATTCGGTCGATTTTCACAACAGGGAGCTTAGACTAAGATAATGAACTTCGTCCCAATGATTAAAAAAATATGTGGGAAATGAATATGGTAGTTCCAACTATCCTCATGTGTCTATCCTGCTTTTGGAGATCCAAAGTTGCATTCAAAAGCCTTTTCTTTTTTTAGAAAGTCAAGAAATATAAAGGTTGCAAGCATGAGACATGCTGGATATGAATAATTGGACATGACTGTAAAATGTAGGCTTATAAAACCTTTACACGTATACCTTTTGAAGTTCCGAATTTTGGATCTTTTATTTTGTTGAGTTAGACAGAGGTTGAAATTGAAATTGAAAATTTAATTAAATTACCAATATTAAATTTTTAAATCGAGATGTTGCACTTTTTTTCTCATACTCAGTACATGAACAAAATAAAATAATTATATTAATAAATCATTTTCGAAAAGAAGTTACAAAAAAAAAGAGAGAACTTGACGAATACGATATCAATAATGCTAATAATATAAGGGAAATGTTAACTTAAAACAACAGAAATTTATATAGTTACATTCTGTTTACTGTTATTGAATGAGTGCAATTAACGCATTGTCTGGATTCTATTAGATGAGAAATTACGATAGTGTTGACATTTTTATAAACGTACTTTTAATCCAATTTAGCATTTTGGAGTCGAAGGCTTCCTCACATAGCACCTACGGGAACAACTTAAAAGCAAGCTCGAGAGTGAAACATGACAGAGCACAAAATTAAAAATTTAATGTAGCAATTATTTTCAATTATTAAAAAATTCAACTGATTCAATAGGTTAAGATGTAAAAATTTTGAATTGTCCAGTAATGAGATAATAGTTTTAACTTTATGAAATAAATTTAATTTTAAACATAATTATTCAAGTTATATCAAATCATTAACATGCAAAATCTTTGAAAAGGAGCTTTGAACTAAATATACATATTAATACTGGTCCAAGTGTTAATTTATTTATCTTTTTTAATTGCACACACACATTAATAATTCTTTGGTCATTCAACTTTTGTAACTACTCTTAAGTACGTTTTCATGAAAAGCTAAGCTATTACAAGTTCGGTAGGTTTTTATTAAAAAACACTTTGTTTTGTGAACATGGGCCTAGTCTTTTACTCGGAGGTAAACATCAGTGATAAATGTCAATCCGGTTACTCGACTAAGTCATTCATTTTTTTTAAGCTGCTTAGTTGAAACGTCATTATAGCCTTTTGACGCGGGGCACACGTTTGTGATACGTGTTGATTAGATTACTCAGCTACATCACATTCTCAACTGCCTACTAGCTTTATTCATAACTTGAAGGCAATCGGAATAATAATTTATTTAAAATTAACAAACAAAATATTAATTTTTTATTGCCTACCTTGTTGCTTCAACTACTCGTTTTTATGAAAAAAATACTGGTAAAGCTACTTAAATCGAAAGATCTCAAATTATGAATGAATGTTACAATTTAAAGGGCTACAACTTAACACTAAATCCTAATGAAGCTACGTATTTAACCAAAGAACCAATTCACTAATTTTGCGAGCTAATGATTCTTCAAAACCTAATAAACTATGTTCAAAATTAAATCAATTTCAATTCATCTAAGTCATTGACATGATTCACAAAATGCAATCAAACAATTATCATATAATATGCAAAATTCACATTCAACATAAAACATATAACCCTCCCCACACTTGAACAACATATTATCCTCAACGTGAGAAGGGGACAAACAACACACATGGAACGAAGAAACATAAATTAAAGTAAAACTGGTCGACAAAATTTGCAAGTGCACAAAATTGTTCCTAGTACCTACAAATCAAGTATTCTAAGGTCGTCTCCCACAAGGACTAAGCTATTCGCTACTAAATTAATCCTAATTACTTGAACTAAAATAACAAGAAACTTAAATTATGATTGGATTAGAGCAGATAATAAATTGTAAAGACTATAAATAAACAAGCAAGGGAAATCTTATGGTTTATACTCAGAGCTTTAGGGTTCACCAATTTACGAGATTGATTAATAAATTATGGATTTGATTAAGTGATAGGTTATAATAACAATTGCACAAATTTACTTATATTCTCTCTCAAGACATATAAGAATACCTAACTAGTGATTACCATCTCTCAATGCGAAACCTAACTAGTCAAATTCATTAGGAACAAGCAATTATAAGTTATCACACTAGTTCAGGATATCTCTATCTCTAAATCTAATGTATTTATCTTCCTAGTGCACAAATTATACTTCACCTCTCAATTCATCATACAATTCCTAAGATTGCATCTATGGTGATCGGGCATAGAAACAACAATTAAGTTCAAGAAAGAAAAATATAATCAAAGAACTTTCATTCAAAACCAATCAATCCATAAAATATAAATCAATTCCTCAAATTAGGCTACATCCCTAACCCTAATTGGGATTTAGTACAAGAACATGATAAAAGAATCCATACAAATAAAGATAATCAACATCCAAGAAAGAGTAGAGAGAAGATTGAAAAAAACAAAACAAAATTGCTTCTAATCTTGATTGAATCCTTCTTGATCTTCTTCTTAGCCTCCCTGGGTGCTCCCTCTAGGTTAAGATAGGTGGCTCCCTTTTTATAGCCTTAAAAATAAGTATTTATAGTGCCTTGGGATCAAATAAACTCAATTTGAGTCAAACTCGGGAAGAAAAGTCGCAAAATTGTCGTCCATATCCGTTAGGCAGACCTTATGTCCTTTGGGGGGATATATGCTATCTTTCGGAGCGAATTTCAGTCCAAATGGATAGTAAATGTCCGTTAGTTGGACTTCATGTCTGTTGGGCAAACCTTCTCGAGTTTTCCATCTTTCCAGCTCCACTTATGTCTGTTTGGAGGGACATCATGTTCGCTGGGTGGACATACATTGGACATCTACAGAAGTGTGCAATTTTGACTCTTTAGACAACGAAATCTCTCTTCAGAATCTTCGCAAAAGTTGTAGAACTTGAAGTCCTCTTTGAAAGCATACTTGAATGACCTTAATCTGGTATCCATAACGAAAGTTATGTCTTTTGCCTCAAAATTTATCCATTTGCACCTATTAAGCAATAAAGTTGAAATGTGTGAGAAATAACCAAATAAAGCTCAAATTTCACATAGAGATAAATCAAATTAGTTCTAATTCATCCAAAAATCATATATAAATTATTAACTTATCAAAAACAAAAAATAAAATAAAGACTAAATTTAAAAAGAAGGGGTTATAAACAAAGCCTCACGGTGGTGGAGGCAGGGATGGCGCTGGAGGTGGCAATTGGACGTCTTGAGCCTCAAAGTAATGATGGATACGATGTATATCCTAGCTCTGATGTCATTATGTTTGGGCCATCTCCTTCATTCTTCTAGAGTTCTCCGCAAGTGTATCTGTAATTACCTTAGTGTTCGTGGAGATTGTATTAAGCACTTTCTTCCAGCACTGTTCTTCTATTTCTTCTTCCTCCTCAAACTCCTCGCTGATCGAATCCTCTTCTTGTTGCTGCTGAGTACTTAAACTTGCGTAACTGGTCCTGATCTTGAGTTGTGTCTTTGCATTAATATCCCGAAGTTCCATATTGTGGGACTTCAGGATTTCAGATCGCCACATATGATGATGGTTTATGAATTCAGGATGGTAGACTGTGAGTCTGTTGCACTCAACTCCATAGTAATCAACTATGGTCGAAACCAAGTATCCCATTCCTAAATTATTGCTCCTCTTACGTCGAGTGACAATAATTGCATTCATCACATGTGTAGAGGTGTACACTGGAATGTTGTGATCTATGCAGCACAATATAAAAAGTTCCCTTGTTGAACACTTATTGGTTTCTAATTTATCAAAAACTAGTTGACACATGAATTTGTGTAAGAACAAGTGGTCCTTATTATGTTGTTGTGGGCATTTTTTACATCAAATCGTTCTAACCCAGTGAGCTCATTCCAATAGCGAGAAGCACGAAAATCATCATGCTGATCGATAATGGAAGACTCGGGGAACCCTTACATATTGCACATAATTTCAATGTTCAGTTCATAAGCTCGTCCCCGCAACCTAAACCATATTCCTTTAGGGTTCCTAGGTTCATAGAAAAGGGAAGTAAAGAATTCTAGAGTGAGCTCCTGATAGACAGGAAATTGAAAGTGTATGAATTTTTCCCATTAAATTCTTTCCGCTAAGTTCTCTACCCTATCGCGCACTTCTAACCTATCAAGCGTTTCAAAATCAAAATATTTAGGGACTACAATTTGTTTAGCATTGAGGGATAGAAAACGAATACATTCCTCCTTTGTGTAAATCGAGAAGGGTGCTCCGAAGTCCGTTTCCCTATTCCTTCTCCCTCGTCCTAAGACTTGGTTTCACCCCGATGATTGATCCCACTTTGCTAATTACTTAATGCGCGACATACTGGCTTGCGAGTAGGTAGAAGTTGGAACAGACTGGAGGATTGAAATTTTTGGGTAGAGAGAAGTGAGAGTGTTTAGAGGTTCTAATCATAGAAAGTAAAGTAAAAATGAAAGTAAGTGAAAAAATGAAGTTAGAAATTGTCGTCCTATAGGTGGACAGAGGGTAAAAATTGACTTTAAAAATTGCATGCCCCCCTTTTTACCCTGTCGCAAGCCACAATTATGACCTGCAATTTTTGTAAACCAATTATTAATATTTCTTCTTTTATTCTTCTCCACTTCCCCGAAATCACTTCTTAACTCTTTATGGATCTTTCACCTCTCTTTTAGGTCTTGATCATCAAATTTACGTCGAAGTCCTTTGCCTTCCCGATTTGATTAGAATGAAACAACCTAACTATAGAATTCAATCTATCTAAAAAAATAAGAGGAAATAACATCAAATTAACAATCCATAGTTTGCCTCCCATGTAACGCTTCTTTTAACGTCGGTAGCTCGATGCTCTATCCTTGAAAACTCAGCCAGGATCAATTATGAACAGCTTGCTTCCACCTTTTTCGTTCAACATTGGTTTTGTAGCTTGCATGTAAGCTACAAATTGCAAAATAATTAGAAGGATAATATTAATAACATTATAAAAACCAATTAAACTCAATAATGTCCTTTTTTCGAGTGAACTGTCAACAAAATAGGGAATAACAAAATTCTCTGAATTTTCCATCGAATTCAACTGTTTGTCCTCTAAGAAGGTGAGTTACTCTCTTTCTTCCTTAATCACCTTGTTTCTTTCGCTTCACGAACCGAGACTTTCATAGCTTCTTCAAACTCGATGTCTGTTGTCATCTGTACTTCGTCATTTTGTTCTTTAAAAGATTCGAACACATCAATTATGCTGAATGAGCTACTATCCTTCGAATTCTTTAATACATCATTCATATTGAATGTCACTTGGTCATCATTAATCGGAAGGATAAGGTTCTTTTCATGGACATCTACCAAAGATTTTTTTTTATTTTTTGATGTTCACATATAGTATATTAAGAACTGGTGAATAAAAGGGAGTGTTGGCTTTCTTTTCTTCATCCTCTTTCTTCGTCTCATGGTCTTTAACAAAGTGGGGTTCAGTTTGATTTTCCACTGATCCTTCTGGCTCTCCCCTATTCTTAAGTGTGATAGCCTCATATTGCTCTCTTTTATGTATTTCCATATTACTTAGAGAGTCTTCCACACTTTTCTTACAAAATTCACGAAAAAGTCGTCTCACTCGAAGCTCTAGGTTGTGAATAGACGAGGCATGATTTTCCATTACTTGCTTAATTTGCTCTTCTAGTCTCTTCTGGCCCTCTTCCATATCCGTGAGCTTATCCAGGATCTTGTCCAATTTAGAATCCTAAGAACTGGACTCATCTTGCTGAAATCCTGATAAGTCTTGATATTCTAAGTGAGTCCTTACATTGTTGGATCAATAAAAATCTATGTGGTTCTGCTACCTTGGAATGTAAATGTTCCAATAAGGATTGTTACTTCCTCAACCATATTGTTACTCATTGTAGTTCGAAAAAATTCCTTACTCTCTATAATATTTATCCTCCATCATTGTTCTTTCTATTTCTTCTTGGCATCTAACTCTTCATATGTCTCATTCTCACTCTAAAATGTCTTGTTTTGTCTCTACTTTATGCCCCAACTTCCTTCTCTATTTTCTTATAAAAACAAAAGATAGTGAAAAAGCTTTAGACTAAAGAATTAAACTAATCGCCTTCTCGACAACGGCGTCAAAAACTTGATCGTGATTTTCCGATATGTGTAAGTTTTAATTGATTAACCTCGATAATTCACAAGTGCACGGGTCGTTCGCATAGTACCAAAGGTGTGGATCCTACGAGGAGGAATAATGTCCTCCTAAATTCGAAGGCTGAAATAATTCGTAGAAATTCAAATGTAACAAAACTAAAACAAGAATACAATTCAATCAATTAAGTCAATTCAAGAATTAGTCATGAAAATATTAACAATTTTAGCAATTGCAACGTACACTCAAGAATCAACCTGAGGAACTACCAATTGAGAGAAAGGGAATTTTACCTATCTTTAATGCTAACTTAATCAATTATGAATTACTGGATTATTGGCTCTAGACGGTCCTATATTTGATTACTCTCTCTCAAGTTATAACCATTAACCCTAATTTATAAATCCTAATCAGATTATAGGAATTGCAATCTTTTGATTAACAATCTATCCAAAATCCTAATTAGATCTAAAGTTGTCCAAAAAATTATCAGGAACTTATGTAAGATCTAAAATAATCAGATTATAGGAATCTTGGCTAACTCCAATGCTTCTGTCACTTTCCACGATCGTGGGCCGTTATTTCTACCCGAATATCTCCAAAACTTCTCCGTTCTTTGATGTTGACCCTGAAACACTAACAAACACATCAAGATACCTCAAAAACATAATAATTAAGCTCAAAGACTTGTACTAACCCATAAAACACTTGAAACATAAATAATTAACAAACTAACACAATTCTAACCTAAACACATACTGAACGAGTGAATTAACGATTAAACACATATCAAACTAAGCCCTAAAATACAATGCAATTAACACTTATCAATTCATCTACTGCTTGTTGGATAAAGAATAATGCTTTGGCATCATGTTTCTGATTTTCTTTCTGCCTTGTCTCATCATCGCTTGTTTCTGCATACCCGTAATCCACCAAGTCCTAGAGGTCTTGAGACTTGAAAAGCGTCTTCATCTTGATGCTCCAAAACTCATACGAGGCCCCTTTGAAAATTAGAATCTGAGGTTGAGACAGGGTAACTGCACTTTCATTTACTGCCATTTAAAAAAACAGAAACAAAGGATAACACGCTCGAGTGCCCAGTTCAGATGGAACCTGGCTCTGATTTGTTTAAAATAAAATAATTTATCTAACAAATGTTCACTTTATAACTTCTTGATCAAATAAATGTTATATCTTTGTTAAAAGAGTTGACCTGATCTAAGTAGCCTAATTTAAGAATGTAAGTCCAACGTTGTAACGTTTATTTAATAAAAGGATGAAAAAGTAGGTATAAAGTAATTATTTTCGGAGTAAATTGGCCTACTTTTAAAAATATTAAAAACAAACTCATATTTGTGATAACAACAAAAATATTTAAATCTTTTTGCCAAATATTAGTATTTACAGATATCAGAAATAACAAGAAGAATTTTAAAAACATTTTGCCAAATAATACAACTTGAAGTAGACGGCTTTCAAACATCAAGTGACAGCATTACTGTAAAAAGGGGCTTCTCTTTTTGACAGTAAATGCTACGACTAGCTGGAAAGTGGATCCTAAACCTGGCTCAATCTTAGAAAACATGATAAAGAAATTTGATGATTCTTGCATTCTAAAAAATTGCTGCCGTATGGCATACTTGGGTAAGGGTAGAAAGGGCGGGTCTAGGATCAACTTTTGAGCTCCTCTTATTTATGAAAACCACTAAATTATTTTTATCTTCTTTTTATGTTTTTCATAATTTAATTTTCTATCGAATATGATTTTATTTTAAAATATATTTAAAATAAATATTAATAAAATTTTATTTTTAAATTATTTATTTTAGTAAAATACTTAGGCTATCCTACTCACAAGTATACGAGGTAGTTGTAATGATTACTTAGGATCGTTTCTCTTGGAAGGGAAATTAGTTCGCTTAAATTAACTTTGAACAAAAGCAAAAGTAAAAACAAATACAATTATAAACATTTTATCTTAATTTGTTGAGTCACGACTTTAGAGAAAATCACAAAATAAATTGGAAAGTAAAGACCAGTAGACTAATCCAAACGGAAGACTTTAAAGAAAATCACAAAATAAACATTTAGAGTCTTTTCTGAATTATTTATTGTTTGCTGGTGGACACATTAGGACCACCTTCTTTATTGTTTGCTGGTGGATACATTAGGACCCCTTCTTGAAGCCGGGAGCCGGGACTTTATTGTTGATGTCGATAGCGTGAGCCTTGTGGACAAGTTTTGTGAGAATAAAAAAACTTGTTAATTTTATTTCCACGTATTGTTAATAAAAAAATCCAATCTTCATTTCCATGTATTAATTTTAATATTATTCAACGAGAAACGTTACCAATAAATCAATACGAACTGCTGCAATTTGACAACTTTATGATGAAATTATTAAATTTCCAATCATCCACATAGCTGTTTTGATAGATATGTTGGGACCTCCTACTTGAAGTCGAGACTTTATTGTTGTTGTTGATCTCAAACGAAAAGATGACTCATGTACTCAACGATTGTCACTTGGTTAGAGGTAATTGGTTTAGTTCTTTTCAAAAACTGAAAAACCATCCAAAGTACAATAGCCTGTATATCATATAGTCCTTTTGTAGGCAAGAGTGTTCAGTTAAGCCTGAGAGTTATAGCAATAATCCCAAACTATCATATATTTTATGCTCTTATCTGAAATTAAAAAAATTTCATACCAACTTCAATATGGTAGAGTAGATCTGTGCGTTATGTGTTAAAAAAGAAAATTAAGGAGTCGTGGCTTTTGAATTATTGGCTTGTCCTCATGGTTAGTAAAAGACGACTTCTCATATGAAAATGGACATCTTTTTATAATTGATGACAATGGTCAAACTTCGCTCATAAATCATAACTGAAGGCATACCCCACAAATTTAAGTCTTTTCATGAAAAATTAGGATATTATGATATTTCTATTTGTTAACTGAAATCTATCTTATTCAATGAAATTGATACTCAAAACATCCCATATAACAATTTGAATTCTTTTAATGAATACAAAAAAAAAATCCAATCTTCATTTCCACCTATTAATTTTAATATTATTCAACGAGAAACATAACCAATAAATCAATACGAACTGTTGCAATTTGACAACTTTATGATGAAATTATTAAATTTTCGGTCATCCACATACCTGTTTTGATAGATATGTTAGGACCTCCTACTTGAAGTCGAGACTTTATTGTTGTTGTTGATCTAAGACGAAAACATGACTCATGTACTCAAAGATTGCCACTTGGATAGAGGTAATTGGTTTAGTTCTTTTTTAAAACTGAAAAACCATCCAAAGTACAATAGCCTGTATATCATATAGTCCTTTTGTAGGCAAGAGTGTTGAGCTAAGCCTGTGAGTTATAGCAATAATCCCAAACTATCATATATTTTATGCTCTTATCTGAAATTAAAAAAATTTCATTCCAACTTCAATATGGTAGAGTAGATCTTCGCTCATAAATCATAACTGAAGGCATACCCCACAAATTTAAGTCTTTTCATGAAAAATTAGGACCACTTTGAATACATAATACTTAACACTAAAATAATTTGACAAAAATTTAATAATTATAATTATAATTTTAACATTATAAAGTATTTTTAATAAAATTTAAATTTTATAATAAATAAATTTTCATAAAATATTTCAATTTTTATTCTCAAAATATATTATTGATTTTATCATTTTTAAAAATATTATTACACTCGTCCTCGTTATCCTTGTAATTATTTACCAAAAGAAAAATTTAAAAAAATTTTCAAATAAATTATACAAATAAGTATACTTAGAGAAGAAATTATACATGAAATCTCATTCAGGAGAGAGAGTGAACTTAAAATTTTTGACAATTAATATAGATGTAATCTAATTAATGAGCCTATCAAGTAATTAGTATTTCCCTCTTCCTAGTTAGTAAACTTACAAAAGTTCCTCTCTCTCCAAAAGAAGTAAAGGTAGAAGTGAACGTAGCTTTGTATAGAATTGTATTAGGCTTACCTTTGAGTTTCTAATGGCACACCTGATTTGCTGGTGGATATATTAGGACCACCTTCTTGAAGCCGGGACTCGGGACTTTATTGTTTGCTGGTGGACATACTAGGACCACCTTCTTGAAGCCGGGACTCGGGACTTTATTGTTGATGTCGACACTCGACAGCGTGGGCCTTGTGGACAGGTTTTGTCAGAAAACTTAGCAGTCTTGTTTTTTTTTAACTGACGAGTATCTTTCTTACTGCACAGTTCGCTTGTGACATGTTAAGTTTTTTTTTCTTCATTTTCTAATGAAGTGAAGTTTCCTTTGTTAGAGAGCATTTTGTCATTAATTTAAAATGTTGAATAACAATTCTTGATTTAATTATAATACTTGCTTTTTTATTTGAATGATCTTAATTAATAAATTACCAATTAAAACTTGTTATATAACAATTTCAATGTTTTAATTATAGTATTAATTAAAATTTGTTATAAATAGTTAAATAACTTTAATTATAGTATTAGATTTTTTTCTTTTGAAGCTCAATCTATTTTATTTAATAAAAAGGAGAATGCATTAATAACAAATTATTCACCGGTGAGAAAACTAGAGAGTAGATCAGGCTTCAATGCACACCTAATTGTGAAATGGCATTATGTAAATTTGTAAAAAAAAAATTATAATTTAAATTTAAAAACTTCCTATATTAAAATAATAATTTTATTTTTATTTTATCCCAATATCAGTGTCCATTGTAGTGCCAGGCACCAATTATACCAAATTGTGAAATATCATTATGTTCTTTTGTAACGCTTTTTGTGGGTAAGATGCGGATTAACCAATATTTTACAAAACACGAAACATTCAACTGGAGCTTATTGAAGTTGAATCTTAAAAGCACAAAAAAAAGCAGTTGGCTCCCTCTTTTCTCTTATTATTTAAAGCGGGAAGATATTGTTTAAGGTAATTCTATTTTATTTTTAATGATTACCTTTTAAAAATAATAAAAAATTTGGCGTAAATTATTAAAAAATGTTTTATGATTTGCTCTAAGTAAACAATATTTTTTCATCAATTTAAAATGTCAAATAATATTATGACATTTGTCTCTGTTTACTGATATCTATCTTATTCAATGAAATTGATATTCAAAACATCTCATATAACAATTTGAATTCTTTTATTGAATACAAAAATGAAAATAATCTAATCTTCATTTCCACCTATTAATTTTAATATTATGCAACGAGAAACGTGACCAATAAATCAATACGAACTGCTACAATTTGACAACTTTATGATGAAATTATTAAGTTTATGGTCATCCACATACCTAGTTTGGTAGATATATTGGAACCTCCTACTTAAAGTTGAGACTTTATTGTTGCTGTTGATCTCAGACGAAAACATGACTCATGTACTGAAAGATTGTCACTTGGTTAGAGGTAA
>JAOTAY010051925.1:0-19761 GCA_025629805.1 Erythroxylum baracoense
GCGGGGGAATTTTTAACATAACCAAAACGACGTCGTTTGGTTTTAAACCAAACAACATCGTGTTGCTCCTTAAGCCAACAGTGACGTTTTCTTCAATAAAACGTCGTGGTTTCTCTTTCGCGACGTTTTATTGAAAAAATGTCGCAAAAAGTTTCACACATCTTTGACGTTTACATAAAACGTCACGAAAAATTCAGACTTTCGGTGACGTTTCTAAAATGTCACGAAAAGTCTTTACAATCCGTGACGTTTTATCAAGAAAACGTCATGGATTCTTTATAATTCTTGTAGTGATATTATCACACCCAGTCAATAGATGGTAAGTTTTGGTTTGGATGCTAGGTTTGAACCAATTAATTTTGGAAAATTTGACACTTATTATATCTATCGTAATATGTTTTGGACTAACTGCTTAAATTGTGAAAAATATTCTTTGTAGACCAGTGGTCACTGTTAAAATTAGATGAGATTTTCCCCTTAAATCAGAGTTGTGTATTCATGAATTTCTCCCTTTTACATTCAATTGATTTAATTTGATTTCTTATTAATTTTTGTTAATCAATTATTTAATCAAAAACACCCTATTTTATTTTATTAATTGAAATTAAGAAGCTATTGCCTAGTTCTTTTGGGATTCGTCCTAGTTTCACAATTACTACAAGAAGTTAGAGAATCAGAATTATTTTGAGAGCTTCAACACCCCGGTCACTTTTTTTTTGGTAAATCAGTAAATTAAATAAAATAATAAAGAGTTATGTACAAATCAAAAGATTGCCAAAGTTGCAAATCTCTTTCCAGAACCAGAAGGAGTAGCCTTATCTAAGAAACATGATGAAACTATATGCGTCTTATAAACCAAAACAACCACAACAACTAGCCTATATATATTTACCAACCAAGATGACCTTGAGGGAAGGTACATCTTAACCAACAACACACACATTTACAAATTGATATAGTAAAACAGGACATTCATTCTACTAGTAAAATAGAAACAGACTTCCAAGTCACCCTTCAAAGGTTGAGCTTATTAACTGTGCTCTCCTATTTGTCAAACACCAAGGGTGTTCAGACGTACCCCTGCTTGTTGCATCTCTCTTGTTCCTCCCATCGTGTTCCAAGTATGAGATCTCCCTAAATGCTTGTATAATTCTCATGATCCCCCTATGAGCTACTGATTCTTTAAGAAACCAACAGTGGTCATCTTTTCCTTACAGCATACAGGATATTTGCAAGATGGAGAATGCATAACCTGCCCACATATCCAAAATAGAACCCAACTTATAGGGTTCAGCAGTGATGTAAAGTGCATAGAGGTAGCAGATTTCCTTTACAGCAAGTTCCTTTACCTGAAACCAAATCTGAAACACAATATGAACCAAAAGAAAAACAAAAACTCCACAATTACCTTCTCTCAGAATTTATGCAGGGTTGTTCCATAACTTGGAAGATCACACGAGTGATAATGTCTCTCCCCTGTGTCTCTGAAAGTTTTGAGGTTTCTTTCTGACCACAAATTATAGACAATAACTGATAGAATGACGATAAAGGTATTGGGGTCAAAATTTCTGAAGTTTTGTCGCCAATTGAACCAATTTAGAATGGAATGGAGGCTATTCCAATTTGAAATGTATATATGGAAGTGGTTGAGTCAATGTAACCACACTGATTTTGAGAATGCACATGCAAAAAATAGGTGGTTAATAGACTCATTATCCAAAGAACAGAGAGAGCAATGGTTAGGGATATAAGAATAAGGGATCTTATCCCTTGTTTGTAGCTTATCAAGGAAAGCTAACCACAAAATGAAGGAATGTCGTGGGCACGGGATAGGAGGTCTCAAAAATTTATAAGCTGAGGCATTTGTGTAGGCTTTTGAGTGGCTAGCAAGCCATTCCAATCTATCAGATTGGGTACAATCAAGTAAGTACCTTGGTGGTTCTAGCATATGAATGATCTCATTTGTTGAAGCTTGACAGCACCATCCATTGTCTTCTGTAACATCTGCTACTTTTGCATTCATCGGGAGGTCAGATCCATTAATCACTCTCGATGTGGAGAGATCCTTTAGGATACCTCTCGGATGCCAAAGGACCTGCCATAAGATAGTAGAAGTCTCATTGCCTATCCTAAATCTAAATTGGTTCCCAATGATATCTCGCAACTCGATCACTTTTCACACACATTAGAATACCTAGAATTGTTTTAGATTGTTAGCTTATTATATGGGTTCTAGAAACTCTATGATAGAAAGACTACTTTGTCCTTTTCTTCTGTTGATGTCGACTCACAATCAAAATTTACAGCCACACTCATCACCCTATATTCAATTTGCATGATAATGATTTTGGAGATAGCTAGTTAGAAAATATTGAAACAATCTCCATCTATGATTATTTGGCAAATAAGAATAACCTTAAAATATCTAATTATTTGAAATAATAAGATGATGTAGAGTTTTAATGCTCATCGTGTATGCTTCTCTGGGATGGGATGGAATTGCTAGAGAAGAATTGCTGGTTGTTTAATCTAATATTATGGAGGACTAGCTGCTAGTTTCATCGTTGAATGTTGGAGTTAATATGAATAACTGGAAACTAGCGATTGTTATTGCTGATCATGCAAGGAGGCATCTCTAGTAGCGACAGCAACATGCGAACTAGCAAAGGCAACAAACACATGCGATAAAAGGAGTTGGTGGGCGGTTGGTCCCCATTGAGGCACGATTGGAATGTTGTGGTTAGAAGCTTATAGCGATGCACGCAGGTAAGTAGGCTTAGCAATTGAGCCTCGGGCTAGGGCTGTCCAGGTCCTACCCTACCTGAAGCTCAATGAACAATGATAAAATGACGTCACTTTAAAATTTTTTTAAAAAATAGTGACAGGTGATGAGCTCCTTAAACTCGACCCATTGTCATCCTTACAGGCTAAGGTGCATCTCCCTATTGTGGACTAACTGATGATGGACTGCTAGTGAAGCAAGCAAGTAGTAGGTTGTAGCTGGTCGGTGGTGGATTGCTGGCGACGTCAAATGGCAACAGGTGGTGAAGATGACGACTATGGTTAAAAAGTGGCTAGGTTTTTTCTCAAGGGAAATGAAGTGTGCTTCTCAACATGGATTAACCAATTCTAAGGCTCGAATATGGGATGTTTGTCAATAAAAATAATGATATGCTAGGCCTAGAATAAAGAGTACTACGACATAAGATAATAGAGTTTGTTTGGGTACAAAGATATCATATTCTAAGGTTAGAATAAGACTTGTTTGTTAATAAGTTTAAGTTTGACTTGAGCTAAGAATAAATTACTCCAAGTCAAGAACAAAAGTTGTTTGGGAATATGATTAATTTAATCCTAATAAATTTGTTTTCAAGTATGGAATAATGTATTCCAAACTTCAATAAATTAAAATTTATACCAAACAAAAATTTAAAATTGTTTAAAATCTCAAAATTAATTCCATAATCGAATTAATTTTTTAATACGATCTATAATAATAATTGGATTGATTATTTTTAACTAGATTAAAATTAATTAATTAATTATACTCCTCAAAATTAAGAAAAGTGTTTTTTAAGTAATTAAGAAATATATTTCTTAATTAAAATTTTTTATTTCAAATTGATTGAAATAAATTAAATTTATTATTTTATTTATAGAATTATCATTATATATATTTAGATATTTTTTCCTTATTAATCAATACTAAGTTTCTTGATTTAATAGAAAAAGTGTTTTTTAATCAAATTTGAAAAGGTGGTTAAGTTTATTAATTGAGAAAATAATTTTTCTTTAATATTTTTGAAATTTTTTTAACTTATTAAAGAAATATTTTCTAATTTTAAGAATAATAAAAATATTTTCCTTTATTTAATTTTTGAAAGTAGTTTCCTTTAATATTAGAAAATAGTTTTATAATTAAGGAAAATTTATTTCTAATTAGATTGGAAATACTTTTCTAATTGAATTTGGATTTCTAACTTTTTGAATTTTGAACTTTTTCTAAGTAAGAAACATAACTTATTGAAAATTGTTTTCAATTAAATTTTCTTAAAGGAGTCAAGATAATTATAAATAGCTTTCAATTAAATTTGAAAATTATTTTCAAATTTAATTAAATTTTTATTAGGAATAGAAATTTAATTAAATTTTCATTTAGGAATCAATGAGTTTAATCTAATTTAATTATTGAAAAAGTTAGATTATTTTAGATCATGAAGATCAGTAACTAGAATCAACCGAAACTTGGTATTTTATACATATAATTTAATTATAAGTGCATACGTTGTATATGTATATATATATATATTGAAGTCCCTCGAACCCTACTGGGGGAGATTGAGCTACGATCTTTCTTACACCAAAAGCCTTTGCTTTGCGCCCAATTCACGTAAAGGGAGAGCGCCATAACTCGTCCTGAGCGTGTAGTAGCAGCTTTCTTTGCCTGACTTTCCTCGCAGTATGGAAGATTGGATTCGTCAGTTTTCTTCTTCGATATAACCAACCTCACAGATCCCACTCAATCTTTTACACCGATATATTTGATTCTCTCAACCAGGTCATCATAATAAAAGACCGAAAAAGATTTCCTAAGTGAGAGAAGGAGGGAAGGTGCGCTACAACTAACATAACAGTCTATATATATATATATATATCATGATTGCATGCTTTATATATGTGAGATATTATTACATGTAATTTTGCATTTGATGAGAAAAATAAAAATTAAATCCCTCATTAAAATATTAAGTACAATGTTTTGAACATAGTTGCTGTCTTTCACTGTTATAAGAATATATCAAAGTTCTGTTTACTGTTAGTTTATTGAACAAACCTAAGGTTATTTTAACCTAAATATTACATACATTTGATGAGAAAAATAAAAATTAAATCCCTCATCAAAATATTAATTACATGATTTAAACATGATTGTTGTCTTCCATTGTTATATGAATAGATCAAATTTCTGTTTATTGTTAGTTTATTGAGCAAACTCAAGGTTACTATAACCCAAATATGTTCAATCTTATAATAGTGGATCCAACTTAGATAAATTTTTGTGATTTCGATTATCAAACTCTTGATCATATGAATTTAAAGGGGGTTAAGAATAACATATACAATATGGTTTTAGCAAGAGTTACTACCTAATGCATCTATGAGTCATATGGGATGTGATTGATAAATTTTTTATTTATATAATTTAAATTTAGCTGGTTTGTTGAGCAGATTCAAGATCAACTAAATTTCAATAAATCAACTAAATTTAAATGGAATCTTGCCCATTAGAAAAATTAAAGTAATATTTTCGAATAATTGTGATGGCTATTATTTCGAATAAAATAGTGGGAGTGACCAAATATATGATTAAAGTCCTTATCTTATTTGGTAGTCATGACATATAACCAATACTTATTTTTCTTACACTTATATTTTGTTCTAAGTAGAATTTACCTTATTTAGTATAATTGTTACTAAGATCTAGGGAACCAAATTTCTTAGGCATATGTTACGTTTAAGAAGAGTTCTAAAATTTAGATAAAAATTTTGTACGTCCATTGTGCAATCTTGCTATTAATCACTATTGAAGATTTGGTATTAAAGTTTTAGAGATATGACAAGATCATATAAATGACAAATTATAATGACATTTTGATTTGATTAATATCTCATAAACTTTGATGGAAATATGGAAGATATATGTCAACACCATGTTAGCACAATGCAATAGGTTGCATAGAGTAGAGCTAAAATGTATATTACCTTGATAGAATTTTTCCACTCAATTTATCTTACTAAAAGCATAAACATGGATTTTAATTAATGAATTTACTATAGTATGATAATAGTTGTTGTAGGAAGAAAATGTTTGCGTGACTTTTCTTGTCAATACGTGATATCATAAAGATCATATATATTTCTAATTTATGTTTTAGAGTATTTGATACTGAATTTAGATTCAATATTACAATATTTAAGGCAAGATAAGAAATATATTTGTTGAATAAAAGTAGTTGATCCAAGTTTATACAAATAGTTTGTTTATATTAGATAAAAAGAGTCTTACACTTAATACAAATGGCAAGGATATAATTTAGAGTAACTAAGACTACCCTTTTATGTCATGTTAGTTAAATTAACAAAACGTGAATTATAAAGTTATATACAAGGATATATGTATCCTTTTAATTATGAATCATAAGAAACTTATTAAGTTGAAGAATAATAAAATCAACCTTGGTGAAATGATGATGATGGTATTGAATTGCTAAATCTTATACATTTAATGTGTTGGATGTAATAACAGTTTATTAAAAGATGATACTTGTATTTTATTATATTACTAATGACTTTTTGTGATATAGCCATATGTATTAAATGAAATATTAATTTAAAATTTGTAAAGTTTAAAATGTTTATAACTAAGTAAAAATTAAGAATGTTGAATCACTTCGATGAGACTTAATATTTTTCCATTATCTATAAGGAATGAGAGTCTCTAATGAATATACAATATTAGATATTGTATGATAGAATATTATTTGTTCTATAGCTATACCTAGTACAATAACTTACTTTCAGTATTTCCAACTAAATCAATTAACAATATTCCATATTATATATAGAATGGTAAAACTTTGTAAGAGTCAAATTTAATGGTTTTAGGATGTGATGTTTAGTTGAAGCATGCTTTGTCCGATAAGTTTAGAACTAAATTAAGGTTATGTGATATCCAAAAGGTTAGATATAATCTTACAAATCTCGTTAAATAAAATGTTTGTTTTAATGTATACTTATAGAAGAATCTTTCTCAACATAAATAGTGAGAGTAGGATAAATTTTTGAAGGTTTAAATCTTATAACAATACATCCAATTTGAACTAGTTCCTTTATTGATACATTTGATGTATATATGAAAGGCTATGAGATGTTGAAAGATTCAACTTCATGATGAATTAAAGAGTTTGTTTTAGAGATGATTGTGAATTTATCATGTCTGTAAGAAGATTAGTAGGAGTATAATTATCCTCTTCAGTGGGAGTAAGGACATATTACTATAGAGAGAATAATAATTCATAATTTTAATTGTTAAAAATATAATTGTTTAAGAACAATTTATATTAATATTTAAGATATATAATACTTATGAAGTACTAAAGATATTCGTTATTCTATGTATGAGTTGATATTTGAGTTCAAGATTATAAGGATATTAACTTTAGAAATAAATGTTACTTAAGCTATATTTTACTTAGAACTATATTATTTTGAGATTGGAAAGGTTTTAATATAGCATTTATTATTAATTGGATCAAAAAGGTTTTTAATGAACTTGGTATGGTTTCTAGCATTGTTCAGACAACAATGTACTGTAGAACATTAGAGTTGGTAGGCATGCAAAATAAGCTAATGTCTCATCAAAGATTCAAATATGTATTTAGGTCGTTTCCCTTAATTATAATGATAATTAAGATAAATATTGTAAGATTTAAGTGTTCATTATAGAGAATCTTGTAGAATTCTTTCTTTAAACCACTTTCCTAATAGTACCATGATCTTCATATGGTAATATGTATAAGATAATTAAACGATTGGTTTACTGTAAGTAGAAGATTATTGGTTTATATCCTATATCCGATTAGTTAGTTGTAGTTTAGTGACAAAATTATTTATAGGCATTTTTTATCTTATACATATTTAGATGTATACGATAAAGTTAATGGGGTAAATATACATTGAAAATAACATAATAAGATTATAATTATAAGATTCATATTGCATATGTATTATCTTTAAATTGTTTTAAGTCATTGTTTTATTAAGATTGGATATTAATGGAGCGTAAAAATAACTAGCACACGTTAAATTTCTTCCTAATGAAAGAAGTGTCAATCTTATGGACTAAAGTATAGAGATATTTAAATAAACATATAGGTACCTATTAGAGAACAAGTTCAATGAATTGGCCCCATTATGAGAGCTCAATTTAGAACATTATTTGTATATCTATGGAAATTCTCATTGTGATGATTGTATAAGTGATCATTTGAGTTGCAATCACCAAAGTATCTCATATAGGAATTGATATGTTTTGATACTACTCATGGTCTATTCTAGTCAAGGGTAACTTAATCAACAGTCACTGGATATAGCATGAATTATAAGGACTTAGTTGAGTGATCAATATAAGATTCATCACTTTAAAGCGATTAGCGAGAATGTTTTATTATTCTTTATTAGCATTAATTTAGGAAATCCTTAACTAAGGTGGAATGCAACTTTAAAATAGTTTTTAAATGTCATTAATTGAATTAATTACTAATGATGAAGACCTAATATGACCAAACTCAAATATAGTATACATTATTTCCATGTTTTATGTCTAATTAAAACATTTTATGATGAAAGCATTGAATTATATAGAAAGTTCATGCATTAAAAGGTAAGTCAAAACCACTTTGACATTTTTAAATATTTGGCTAGCAGTGACACATTGCTAAACATCAATCTTAATCTATGGATATAAATTATTTAATTAGATAATTAAACATAAATTAAAGGAGCTTAATTTATCTAATCCTATATATGATTTAGGTTTATAATTTATATCCATTGCCAATATATTTGGAAAATTAATGAGTCACACACAAAGAATGGTTGATGAAAGAAAAGATGTTTTAATCAATTTGGGTTTTATTTAAAAGTTTAAGAAACTTAATGATTAAGTATGAGATATTAAATAAATAAGAATTAATATGAGATATTTTAGGTTATTTGGGCATAGTTGGTATTTAATTAGAATTATTTCCAATTCTAATTAAAGTTTAATTGAAATTAGAATTTTATTTCAATTAAATTACTCAAATACCTAAAACCATTATAATTAGGCTTGGGCTCTAAGGGATCTACCACTCATTGCCTAACCGTCGTTATAAGAGTTATAAAGTTTACTTAAGTCATTCTGTGAATATCGTTAGAGCTTAGACACTTATGTAGTTATGGTAGTTGAGATTTGCCAATTTCAGAAATGGTTTGAGAGAAACAATAAGAAAAGGATTATGCTTCACAATAAAGCGTGAATTATAATTTATACTTTATTATGTTTTATGTGTTAAATCATTTTATAAAATTTAAGTGATTTTAACTTTTGAGAAATCAAATGAAAAAATTTGTGATTATTTCTCTATACATAGGATCATATCCCGCCATTGATTCCTAACAAAATATACAATGCTCCTACCAAATAAACAAGTGTACCTACATCCTTTCCTTTGCATATGCTTTACATGGAAAAGAAGTTACACTTAGCCTAAGATTTTTCCTAAGCCATTGAAATGGAAGTGAGGAACTAAGTTAAAGATTCATAGCACCTTGGTGTCTTGCTTTTGTCACTCAGGTCTCACTTTTTCATCATAATCTCAACCCCTTACAAAATACTGACATAAGGTCTCTAAGGGCTTCATTCATCAGAATTAGTGCATTTCCCATTTCCTAACCATTTTATAGGGAAGATGAGACGACTTTATGCTATTAAAATTTGATCCTTTTACTTTATTCTGAAATAAAGCAGACATCTTTACTGGCACCATCATCATTTTTATTCCTCTTTTCTTCAAGTTTCCACTATAAAGGTGGTGATTGATAATGGAAACCCACATAAAGGCTTTATTATTATGTTTTCAACATTGGAGATCCTTAGCAACACCCTACATGTTGTTTCTAGGAATGGTAGACAAGGTTCGTAGTATATCTTGCTTCTTTACTAGCTTGTGGTAAGCACATAAAAAGAAACTAGAAAAATGACCATGTAGCAAATTATGGAACATACTTCCATGGAAAAAGTTGGGGATAAGTAATAAAATGAGAATGATCAAACTGATAAGTACCAAGATGATATAAAATTATAGCTATCCAAAAAATTTCTATTGATATTAGACTACAATAAGGCCTCTCATTGAGTCATTTTCTATTTGCAGTAGTGATGGATGAGCTCACCAAGAATATCAAAGGGGATGTGCCTTGGCGTATGTTGTTTGTTAAAGATATTGTCTTAATGGATGAGACAAAAAGGGTGTCAATGTCAAGTTAGATCATTGGAGAGATATGTTAGAGTTGAGGGGTTTTAAATTGAGTAGAGCTAAGAGTGAGTATTTAGAATGTATCTTTTTTAGTTATAGGGTGGATCCTAATGTGGAGGTAAAGATCGGTTCAGAAGTTATACCATAAAAAGTAAGTATCTAGAGTCTACCATTCAAAGCAATGGAGAGATTGATGAAGATCTAGTCCACCTCAGATCAGGATGACTTAAATGGAGAATTAAATTAAGAGTTTTGTGTAACAAGAAGATACCACTCAAGATCAGAATAAATTCCATCATTTAGCGATTAGGTTGGCTATGTTATATAGGGCGGAGTGTTGGCCCATCAAACAAGTACAAAGCTGTAAGCTAATGGTGGAGGAGAAGAGGATGCTCCGTTGGATGTTTAATCTTACTAGAAGAGATAATGTATTGGTAAGAGACAAATTAAAGGTGGCCAAAATTAATGATAAATTAAGCAAGATGAGACTTAGGTTAAAAGAAGATAACCTCACGCTCCAATAAGAAGATGTAAGAAAATAGTACTTAGAGACTGTGAGAGGAAAAAAAGAGAGGCTTAAAGAGAACTAGGGTGAAGTGATCAATGACATGACTTTGTTGAAACTTATCAAGAATATGGCTCGCAATAGAATATTTTAACGGACTAGGATACAGATAAAGGATCTAATGTAAAGAGGTCTTTATTGTTCTCTAAACTTTTTCCTTTGAGTCATTCGTTTTACATATAGCCTCAATATTTTGATTAAATAGGACTTCTCTCTAAGTTATTTAGCTTAAGTGGTTTCTTACTTAGTCTATTTACTTTATTGTAATAACTGATGTGATTTATTCTTGTACTTGTCTCTTTTTGTGCTAGTTTGTGTTTTTATTTATGTATTTTATCTTATATTGTTAATCTTTACCATGTTCTATATGTATTGTATTGCATAATTTTATATGTTTATTTATACATAGTGACTGATAGTTTGTATTATTATTAATTTGCACTTAATGTGGGTTTAGCAAAAACAAACTCTCTACCATATAAGGATAAGGCTATATACTATTGAATCTCTCCAAATCCTGCATAGAGAGACTCTCACTAGATGTTGTTGTTGTTGTTATAGATATGCACTAGGTTTGTTCTAAAACAAGACAAAGTGCTACCTAAAGATCGATTTTCTAGTCAATAAACAACTAGCTTTAATCTTCTGTAAGAAATTAGAGAGAAAAAAGATCTTATGTGCAAAAGATAATGGTAATTAACAAACGAATGAGTTCAAAAGTAACACAAACTAGAAGAAAATATTTTCCAATGATACTTCGAATAGTTTCTAAACCAATACTACTTAATCTCTAAATTTATTTTGAGCTAATAGTTTTTCCAGGCTTTTAGAGTCTGTGTGCCTGTGACAGCATTTGTCACTAAGAACAAGTGTGCAATAGCAATAAAGGAATGTTATCAAAATAAAGCATTTCTTAATGCTCATCAAAATGCGTTATTGCACCTGGAATTTCCAGCCATACTAGCAACTTAAAAACAAAAACCCAGATTCACAGGAAGATTCAGTTGAGATTTTCATAATAAACAAGGGCAACCGAGTTAACTTAGTGAAAGGTTAAAATGATAAGTGGCAATTATCTCCAGTTAAAGAACTTGTGAGGCTGGATAAATTCTTAATTCAGCTATCCTTCTTAACCACATAAAAAAGGAATTGATCAAATTATGAACTTAAGAACTTTGCTGTGCGGGGATGACCTGACATTTTTCGTGTATATTTCCTTTTGGGACATAAAGTATAAAAAGAGATTACAGATTTGAAAGTAGGAGATCTGGAATATGCCTCCATAATAAAGCATGTAAGAACAGGTAATTAAGGTACGTAACATCTTAGTGACAATAAGAGTAGTACACTTAATATGACCAAGCTAATACATTACACCATTTCTTCCTACGATAATTGCAACAATGGTAAATAAACAAAGGCACTCAGCTAAGTAACTTCTCAAACTGCTCTACCAATTTCTCCTTCTAATTACGAGTCATCTCACCAATTATCCTATTTCTCAGGACCAACCTATACATCAACATCAAGCTTTGTCCACTTATCTAGAGGCACAATCACATTCATAAAAGATACCATGACAAGGAAATAAGACCCAATTGTTAACTACTGCAAAACGAAATTCCCATTACCTACTACTTTATGAACATAATATCTCAGGTAATACTAGAGATCAAAAGAATATATGACTTCTACTACACAACTTTTCATCATCATGTATATTCACATGAACAGACACTTGTTGGGTAAGTTAATTATCAAACAATTTTTGTAAACCTTATTTACTACCACAATATGACCCAAAGGATTTGTAACTAAAATATCATGTTTAAGAGTGTCAACAAGTAACCCCATATTTTCAGGCAATGGAATACATATATAAGAATGTGTAGATTCTAAGTCTATCAATGCATGAACAAAAATGTAAAAGATAATAAAAGTACTCGCAATTACATCTGGGGCATCCTGGTTATCACAAGCCCGCATAACATATGCATAAGCTAGAGTACGAGTATTAGGTCCATCAACTTTCTCTGATGTGACCCTCTGACCACTAGCACTAGAACTAGCTCCCATGCTTCTACCGCTACCCCTCGGAATTGTAAGAATCGGTCTCTTTGCTTGACTAACTGTTTGATACCGTCTACCAGGACAATCTCTCTGAAAATTCTCCATAGATCCACATCGTAGGTATGCCCCCATCATTCCAATAATGTCCGCCATGTTTCTTCCCACAATGCTCATATGAGATAACTACCCTACATCTTGACCCACCTGTTGTACTAGCTATAGATGGGGTTGGTTGTCGTAGCCTAACCATTTATCTCTAACTCTGCTCTAATTGGCGATAGGATGTCTATGTCTATGATGGAGTTTAAGACCCTGAACCTTTTTGCTTTTTACTGGCTGAGAAGGATGAACTAGATTGTCCCTTACTCCTTTTCTGTTGTCCCCTATTTCTCCATTTATGTTCATCATTATTATCCTTTTCAATCCTCAAGATTGCTTCCACAATCTCTCCATAATCCCTAATCTGTAGTGCAATAAGGAGTTTCTTGATGTCATGGTGGAGGCCTGCTTCAAATCTCTTACACTTATCTGCCCGTAGGAATTAATCTCCCTATATACATACTCAATCTATCAAACTCTTTCTCATATTCTAATACTATCCTATACCCCTATTTCAAATGAAAGAATCCATCCCTCATATCATCTTTATAAGCCTCTCCTATATATTTATCTGCAAATTGGGACAAAAAGTACTCCCAAGTAAGATCCTGTGGTGGAACAAGTCTTTTAATGGACTCCTACCACTGATATGTTGGTCCCTGAAGAAAACCATCCGTACACTCCAATCTCTCTTTTGGTGTGTAATGGAGAAGATAAAAAATTCTCCTTATCTTGACTAGACAAAACTTAGCATCTAGAGCAATAACTGATGACTCCCTCAGAATATCCTATGCTCCCAACCTCTTAGCTTTCTTCAATGTAAGCTTCTATAATGGAAGAGGTGGTTGTGGTTATACAGGAAGTGCAGCAATCATCTGTTGTTTGATATAGTCCACCATAGTTTGGAAAAACTCTATCGGGTTAAGAACTGGTTGACCGACAAGTGGTGGTACAGGCTGTGTTGGCTTCCTTGCCATGCCCCTATCTGTATCACTAGCTGAGGCATGACTTTCCTCCTCTCCTTCAGCTCTTAGAGCGTGTGGTTTTATTCTTCAGTCTATAACAAATAGAAAGGGTGGATCAATATTAGAGTCACGTCATATTCTTATATAATCCTCAATTTGGCATGTTCATAATTCACTTTTCCTTTATTTACTTAATCATATACCCAAAACAGCTTAACCTGAGCTTTGATACCACTAAATGTAACCCCCATACTCGATAATGGAATCAGCATAACAAGTGTTACCATATTCTTAAATTCCTAATACTTCGAACTACAAGATTTTCTATTTAAAACCTCATTATTCTAGTAATTACTATTCACTTTATAAAAATTTTAACAGAGTTTCCTCTATATTTACTTAAAACCTCCTGTAAGAAACATCAGTATACTTCTATTGCAAGCTACTTAACTATCCATGTCAAACTCCTTGACAAAATAATTTACCCATCCTCTAATACATTTCAACTCATCTAAACCAAATTTCATACATAACTTTCATATATAATTCACAATAAAATTATGTAATCCTTCATTTCTTTATGTGTACATGCCATAACCAAAAACAAAAGTAACATTTTGTAGTACATCCACCTAAGTGCTCTGAGATCCTCTATGTGACTCTTGTCTTGTAGTAGATCCACCACAAGTTTCTTCTAATTCTTTTCAAAACTTACGCACGGAAAGAAAATCCACACGTTAAGCTACAGACTTAGTAGTGTTCAAACAATTATATTTCTCATTCAATTTAATTCATTCCACCATAACATGCATAACATATAATATTTTTCAAATACAAATATCTTCATTTATTTCTAACCCCTTACCCGATAATGGAATCGGCATACCGAGTGTTAACATATTCTTAAATACCTATTACTTTAAACTACAACATTTTCTATTTAAAACCTCATTATTCTAGCAATTATGATTCATTTTATAAAAATTTTGACAGAGTTTCCTCTATATTTACTTAAAACCTCCTGCAAAAAACTTTAATACACTTCTCAGATAAGCTACTGAACTATCCATCTCCATGTCAAACTCTTTGACAAGATAATTTACCTAAACTCTAATGTTGGACCCTAAACTTTTCTTAGAAGTCAGAATTATTAGATGAGAATTTGTTGGCGTTTAGTCATGAGTTAAAAAATTAGAATTCTTGGATTACAAATTTAAGGAGTTTATTTATGAATAATATTTTTAATTACATATGGTTGCATGGATTAAATGGAAGTGTTAGAATTAAGTTAAGGCGTTATAAGGCATTAGATTAATAAGGAAGGGTAAGTTTGGAAGATTAGAATTTGTTTTAGATTAATAAGAGAAGAACAAATGAAGGGTGCGTGAGAGAAGAAAGAGACGTGTTCGTGAGGTTAAGAAAGAATAAAAAGAAGAACCTAGAAAAACTAGAGAAAGAGGAGGAGAGTCGTGTAACAATAAGAGAAAAAGGAGAGATATGTTTGAGAGGTTAGGAAAAAAGAAAGAGAGTCGTGTAAAATAAGAAAGAAAGAAGAAAAATTTAGAAAGAAGCAGAAAAACGAACCAAAAAAGAAAAAGAAGGAAAGAAAGATAAAGGAGATAAGAAGGGGAAGAAGAATATTCTGCTGAGTTTTCTTGTTTTGATAGAAGAAGAAAGCAGAGAAACTAGGTTTATTTGTTCTGAAAATAAAGAGAGAAAGAAGAGAACCAAGAGAATTATTTTCTTAGATTTTCATGACCTTTTAACTTGATCTTAGTTCTTCTAGCTTAGATAAACTAAGAGTAGATTAAATCTAAGCTTATTTTTGGAGAATGTAGCTTTTTGAAAGTTCTATTCGTGTATATTGAATGAAAATATGGTTGTTTGAAGGGAACCAAGAAAAGTCAAAATCATGAACAAGAGGAAAGACAAGTTTGAGCTTGGATTTATAAGTAAAGAATTGGGTAATATGTTTATAGTTTTTATGATGATGAGCTATATTATATGATTTTGTGTGTATCAATGCTTGTCTTGAATCATTGTGAATGTGAGAAAAATGTTCTATGAATTTATAACATGTTTGCTTTGTAAGAATTATGTTGCTTTTGTATTGACGAAAAACAAAAATTTAAGAAGCATGAAAATATGATTATAATATGAAATATGTAAACATCAGAAATTCGCTAATGTAGGCAAGAGAGATACCATTTTGTTCATCACATGCACGTTAACCTAAAGCCTTCTCCCGGCATATAAGCTCCAAAAAATGGACTCATTCTACTCATGGTGTTAACTTCGGTTTTGCCATTATGTTTTATGGGATTCTCTCGAGTCATTATGTTTGTGCATTGCACCTTGATTTATTGAATATGGAGCATAATTGAGTATTACGTTTTGATAATTAAATGAATATATGATCTGATTTGTGTGATAATATGTTCTTGACTGCGTGAATTCTCAGAGTTAGAAATATGGATAATACAATTTGCTAAGACTAGAATGCAATATATATATGTATAAATATGTTTTGTTGCGTGTATGTGGCTCATCACCGATGGCTATAAATGTATTAGCTACTGAGCTTCCCAGCTCACCCCACTATTTTCCATTCTTCAGGTGAAGAAATAGCCTTTCAGCATTGAACCTTGCAAAACTTCGACTGATTCCAAGATTTTATATTTCATTTGTAACTAAGTTAGGTTGGATCATTTCTGGTAGCCTTAGAAGCATATCAAGCATGAACATTTATGACTGTATTTTTGTATTATGCTATTGATATGGTTTTTGATATGTAATATGAAGTTATGTACAATCTCTACTTTGTTAGAGAAATGACAGTGAGAATTACATAATTTCTTCTGTTCATGTTCAAATTTCTTTTCTGTTAAAATTGCTATTTTTCGGTTGGAATGAAATTGATAGATGTTGAAGACTTATGAATAGATTTTTTTGAAGCAATTGTTTTTAACTGGAGTTTTGTAAGTATAGTCTATGATTGTTGGATTCGGGTCTTGTGATTTTGTCTATGGTGAATATTGCCAGATGAGAGGAATAAGAGAATAAGGGGATAAAAATCTGTTCTGAAAATTCAATAAATAAACTGTATTGATCTAGGTAGAATTTGACAAAATTTTCTTCATAAAAGTTGTAGATCTTTCGTTTAGCTTTCTAACGACATAAAGTTTATAATTTTTGGACTTCAGGATTGAAAGTTATAATGAATTGAAGTAGGAGTGTGCAGTCGTGAATGTTGTGCACGATCACAACAATCCCACTATTCATCAAATGTCGCAATCATGCATTGCAACTCCTCCCCTCTCTCATAGCCGTGAGTCTTGTTCTCATGGCCATGACTTTTTTTAAGTCACACCTGTGACTTTTTCATTTCTTTTTTATTTATTTGTTTAATTGTTTTTATTCCCACTAAGAAATTTAATTTTTTTATCTTGATGTTACTTTTATATATGTATATACTTTTATTTTAAAAAGTCCCCCAATTTTGGTGCCTTGTCGCCACGAAATAAGGAACGAGACCCGGGGCCAATATCCAATACATTTCAACTCATCTAAACCAAATTTCATACATAACTTCCATATATAATTCACCATAAAATTATGTAATCCTTCACTTCTTTATGTGTACATGCCATAACCAAAAACAAAAATAACATTTTGTAGTACATCCACCTCTAAGTCTTCTAAGATACTTTATGTGACTCTTGTCTTGTAGTAGATCTAGCACAACTTTCTTTTAATTCTCTTCAAAACCTACACACAAAAAGAAAATCCACACGCTAAGCTATATGCTTAGTGGTGTAACAATTCTATTTCTCATTCAATTTAATTCATTCCACCATAACATGCATAACATATAATGTTTTTCAAATACAAATATCTTTATTTATTTATAAGCATAAATAGGCATTTAAAATCAACTTATGAAATACAAGCATGTATCTATTATAATAATTCATATCTAATTATACAATGATCAATAAATTGTACATTCAATTACTACATTCATTTGAAGTTCTTTAATCATTAGTCATGCATTTTTCTATTTTTTGTAATTTTCTCAAAGTAAAATCTATCGAAATTGTATCATCGAGTCGAATAAGCGAGATTTTAAAATACAAGACTAGGTTCCCAGAACCATACTATCCATTTTTTTATATACATTTATATTGGAATTGAGCTCTCGAAGCCATGCAGTTCATAACACAAATCAAATGTCTTACACTAGAACAGAGCTCTCGAAGTCATACAGTTCGGTAACACATATCATGACGTAGTACTACTAACTCCCTAATTAGAATGCTAACCTTATCACATACCTCCAATTCCTATATATTTTTGTAGCACCACACTGGGGTGCTACACATGTATGCCCTTTGTACGAACGTGCACATGCCTGACAAAAATAGCATGCTAATTATCTCACTTTCAATATATCATATGGCATTAAAATTAAAATCACAATTAACACAATGTCTAAATCTAAAATCTCTGCATTTCATTTCAAAAACCATAATTTACAATGTAGCATGAAATCCATCACTCATGTTTATACAATATCAACCTATCAGAGTCATAGCTCTGTCTACAAAATATGTTACATATATGAGGATTTAACAAAAAATAAGACTAATTCTTTAGTCCCAGTTGACCGACCTTTGAGTCATATTCTTCTATCCAAAAGTTGTACCAAAAACTCTTCTAAGCAGTCTTAAGAGTTAAGTTATCGTTCTCTCGAACCTGAAAATGTCAACATTGCAATTTGGTTGAGTTTTGTGAACTCAGTTGAGTAACTATCCTCGATGGTTCACTCTTGTCATGCAACACACAATTTAAGTCATCAAATAATTCACATCATCTCAATTTTCATCATGGAATATCACAAAACACTTTGTACATAATTGTCCCATTTCAAAAATCTATACATTTCATCATTTCATTATAATCATGCAAGACATATTTATCGATAAGCATTCACACATTTCATTCAATACAAGTTCTCAAAACATTGCAATTGTTCAATTTATTCATATCATATGTGTATGCAATGTTTATGAGACTCAAATTTATTTATTACATTGTTGTGACCGAGTGCCTTTTTCACTGTCTCATATCCGTTGTAGATACCGGGCTCTATTATACTATCCTATATCCATTGTGGATACTGGGCTCTATCATACAAATTGAGCCATAGGCTCTTACCACATATGTCTAAGCTTTAAACTCTTTTTTTTATTAGCGACTCAGGTTACAACTGCTTTTATATTTCATGCATTCATGGAATAAATGCATTTCACATTTTCAATCATCATATTCAATACACTGCATTCACGTTCACATTTCTCATTCACAATGATCTTCGAACTTGGTTCGACATTCAACATATAAGTTGAAAACACATTTATTCAATCACATTTACATTCAAGAAACACTTCCAATATGTTATTCATGCATCTAACGTCTTAGACATTTTATGTCCAGAATTCAGTACACAACATCACATATCAACTCAATTCAAAATTAAACAAATAATCAAGGTAAGACTATCTTAGGTTACTCACAAATGCTCCAATTAGCTTATTACCTTGAAGTCTCGGCAATGTCTGGAAGCGGTCGCTCAATGTGCTTTGTTTTAGCCCCAAAGCCTCTTCAAATCACGTGAACCTAGCTCCCAAGCATCACACAATCATCATCCTTTAAAGAGGAATAAGGCTAGGTGTAACACCCCATTCCCAACTGACATATGCACGTGTGTCCATCAGATACATGTGTACATGCCTGCCAGAAATGATATGTTAACTATCTCACCTTCACTGTACATAACATGGCATCATACACTAAATCATCAATCACAGATTTTAAAAACCCAAACTGTTATCACATTATATCATACCATGATTTACATTGTTTCATATAGCACAATATCATCCATGTTTATACAACATTGTCCTATGAACATAAACAACTC